>UELU01138847.1:125453-143557 GCA_900490025.1 Megastigmus dorsalis
GTGAGGGAGAGAGAGAGAGAAAGGAAAAAACGCGGTAGCCGAGATTATAAGATTCGAGCAGACGTTTCAAAGTGAATTAACGCTAAGTAATGAGGAGTGCCCCTGCGCACTTATACAGAATGAGAGACAGAGTGAATGAGTGAGAGAGAGAGAGAGAGAGAGAGAGAAAGAGATGTTGCGGGCTCTCCTACTTTTCATTAATCGCAAGATTAAAACAGAAGGGTTTGAGGTGGCAGGGAGGGAAGCTTACGAGGGGACGAGCGTTTCGCGTAATAAAGTTGAGAGTAAGCGCCGGGGCATTAGGCGATAAAAGCCGTCGACGACGAGGACGACGACGAGGGCGAGGACGCGGACGAGGATGGGGATGACGACGGGAACGGGTGAATTCTTCCGAGCTGTTACCGAAAATTAAACCGCTCGTCCGTAGTGAAAGCGAGCGAGTTGAGAAAAGGGTTGCGTGGCGCATACGTGTGTGCAGAGATGTATAGAAGCTCGAGAGACAGAGAAAGCGCGAGAGAGAGAGAGAGAGAGCAGCTCGTGACGACTGGCTGTATAACGCAGTGGGCAAATGGCCGCAAATTGATTCCGACTTTGCCGCGCGGCAGCTCCCCCTTCCCTTGTTCCCTGTCCCTTGCTCTTTTTGCGGCTCTAGCCTAATTCGCGGACACGCGATTTCGCTTTAAAAGGAATATATGTAATGCGTATTCGTGGCGGTAGTCAGGCTCGATGAGGTTTCTCCCCTCTGCTGACCCATTTCGCCCGCAGCCTGTCCAAAAATACTCACCAACTAGCTTCTATTGCTTTCTTTGGCTGTTTTTCGATAATCAAAGACAAAAAAAAACAATATTTCCAAAGAACCTATCCAAATCATACTTCTCAAAGTGATAACTTCTTTCTTCAAGTCCTCCTCCAAAAACATGTCCTTTCTTATCCCAACGATGAAAAAAAAGAAAGAAACACGTCCCGATTATTGAATTTCGCGCGAAACGTTATATACTCTCAAGAGATGCAAAACGTACCGTATGGAAACGTACACAATATACCTTATTACCAGTTCCAGTGGTAAATCTGGTTTCAACATTTCTCTCTCTCTCTCTCACTCTCTTTCTCTCTCTCTTTCTCGCCCGATCGCACTTTGGAATCACTGACATTAGCGGGCGTATCGGTATTTGCATCGCCGGTCATTAGCACAGTCGATGCCCCCGAGGCGGCGCCACACGCCATATCGATATTACCGGACAGAGCCGATGTTTTCGTGATCCTTTCGTGGCTCTCTTGGCGGCCTTCCTTTAATCAGCTTCTTCCACCTACATCAAGATATAGAGCCTCGCGCCCAGCTTTCCTTGATGAGTCCGTAAGTTTGCCTCTAGACTTTTTGTTTCTTCGGCTGCTGATAATTGAGCCAGCCGCGATTGTTATGGCTGTGGTACTTTCTCGGGTAATCGAACAGAACGATTTTTCTCTTCGAGATTACATCGAGTCATTCTGCGAGTGTGTACATTTCCAAGAGTGACTTCCCTCGTTTTTTTTAGTCCAGCCTTACACGTACATTGTTGATTGGCTCGAAATGCTCTTGTGGATTGCCTCAAAAACAGCTTGATTTCTTTCATCGCTGGTATATCAATTACCGCAGTTCTAACATCAAGTTCATGGTCCATTGACAAAAACTCGTCTCCAATTTCTCTTTCTACATATTATAATTTCTGGATTTCCTAGGCATTTCTGACCACATCCATAATTTTCTACCGAATGTACACACGGGTAGTTTTATATTCTACTTACCGCCGTAGACTATAACTCCCTCGCTGTATATATTATACATGAACAATATTCTCGTGTCCCTCAACACCCGACACTCATCAGATGAGAATTGAGATTCGCGTATAACGAAAGGGAGAACCTCGAGAGATCCTCTCACCGCATCAATAAACATCAACGATCAAATTCTCTCTCCCTCTCTGCGGTATATACTGCACTCCACTGGCTCTAACTTCTCTCACCCTCTCTCTTCTTCGTGTCCCTTAATCTCGCGATACAGTAATAACAGTGATGGCGATCCATGCGAACGGGTCCGTGCAGCAAGATCGTGCAAATAACTCCCTCTCTCCCATACACATCGTACCCACGTGCACAGACGCGCTCGCACACGCACACACATGTATAGTCTAGGCGCAGGTTATGCGCCGGACGTGCGAATGCGATCGCGGCGCTGCAAATAACGGAAACGCATACTCGCGCCGCTGGAATACTATGCGACCCCGCGCACGTATCCCACCGCGCACACATGCACACGCGCACGCACATAGAGAAAGACGCTACTGCGACGACTATTCTGCACATAGGCGCGCGTATGCGTGTGCGTGTGCGTGTGTGTGTGTGTGCAGGTATATATAACGGCATGCGCGGGGAGACGTCATGTTGGCCGGTCGACCAGCGGGAATCGACGTTCGTCTGGCAGTACATCACGGCGGCGACCGCAGATGAAGTCGGTACACACACGCATATACAGCGCATGCAGCGCTCGAAATACCGAGAATCCGTGCGCGCACGCGTTCACGAGAAATTATACACGCCCGCTCGATGTTTCGCTCCCCGTTCCTGCACAGTGCTGCTGTGCCTATATGTAGCTCGACGTGTGTGTACCTCTGCGTATATGAGCGCGCGCCTGTACCCATATATATAGGCGATACGTATATAGGCATGGCCGTAATGGATAACGCGCTGTCGCGTCTGCAGCGATGTATACATGTGTGCAGGAAAACATATATATATATATATATATATATACGTGTGCGAGATAGGCGATCGGTCGAGCGGAAAGCGATGCTTATCGGATGAGTTTCGAGGAAGAAAGAGAGCGACTGCGCGCGTGCGTGTGCGCGCTATGCAGTCCTTTGTGCATCTCTCTCTCTCCCTCTGAACGATTGCCAGATCATCGGCAGCTTTTCAAATTTACGAGGTTTTGCGGAAGCTTCGGTTTTAGTTTTAGCCACTTCCACGGTTCAGCTGGTGCTGCTAACGCGGGAATTTGCATTTTTCATCGATGCGGGTCAAAAGTGGGAGATAAAGCGAGATCGACGATATGTGCAGCGCTGCTGTTATACGCGTACAGGATCGGAATCGATCGTGAATCTTTCACGAATTAGATAATCGAAAAGCGCTGTGTGCATTTCTCGATACGAATAGTATTGTTCAGGACCGCGGAGAATTGAAAATTGGACGACTCGAATGTTTACCTATATAGTTAGAGTCTCGCGACCTTATCATTCTTGGTATATACGACAATTTAACAGAAGCTGCTGCATAAAGAATACTTATCTGACTGGAATTCCAAACTTTGGACGTTAATTATAAAACTTGAGCGAAACTAAAATAAATAAATTATTTAGATAAAAGTTCATCGAGTGCAATAGGAGTACGTATTTTATGATTTATGTGTACGTAATTAGTAAAAGGCGTAGAGGCAAACGAGCTTTGCCATACTTATTTACTCTGCCAGAAGTTGAACGAGTGTATTGTGAGACCCTGGAGTAATTCAGAGTTCATTTGTTCAACGGCGGATAAAAAAAATTAATAAAGTTCTATCGACGGAAAAGGATAATTTTGCACAAGCATAATAGTCAATGATTTGATTGAAAACTGCTTCATATCAGTATATAATTAATTATGGAAATATCGTGCTAAAACATTGGACTCGTCTTGACCAGAAAATAGGCCATTGATTTATCATTTGAAACTCTCAATCGATTAATTACATTTTATAAATACTTTATTATTTTCCGACATGTATGAACTTCAAATTTTCATAGAGCTGACTATATTTAATGAATCCTATTGCACAAGTCCAATATAACTCTCCCAGTTTTCTGGCGTTTGCTAAAAACAATAGCTGTTTGCTAGTGCAATAATAGATTCAATTTCCAGTGGAGAGTGCAAATACGGACATATACATTTTCGCATTGTACTTCGCCAACTTTCAATGCATTTTTGTACCTTTCTTTCAGCTAGTAATGGAATCCATAGTCATTGTTTCCGATTTAATGTGTATTTTACGTATCCATAACAGGAACGCAAACGCAGCTACCGGTTCGATATCGTTCATCCGTCCATGTTGCGCATATTGCGTTGATATTTCGGAAAAAAATCTAGCCAATTACGAGGCTTTCTGCGCGCAAATGCATTTCACGCAAAGTTTCACCGCGTGCCAGAATAGCGCGATAACGCAAACATTAGCTCATTACATTTTGAAAATCGAGAACGGGGCGGGCAGCATCTACCATTAAATAATTTCCGGGACATTTCAAGTTTCAAAGATAATTATTATTCCGTGGCGTTTGTTTGGCAGTCGGAATAAGTCGCGCTCGCGCGCACCACACGCGCACATATAATATGTATATACGTATATATGTGGAGTTGCCACTTTGATCCCCGGGGGGGTGGTTTAGTCCATTTTAATTAAATTCTCGCTTCGCGCTCGACGTAACCGACATATTCCCTTTAATGGGTCGCACGCACACACAGACGCTATACTTCTCCTCCGTGCAAATGAATATTGAATTGACCTTATATGTACGCGCTAACGACTCTTATGCCACTGGACACCACCTAATGAAATCACCTCAAATTTTCCTGGAATCTTCTCGCCCCGTAGTTGCTTTCAATTTTCCAAGCAAACATTTTCCATATAGTCATAGATGCATTTAATAAAAAATAACCTGAAACACTACTATGCCTTCACCGACACCAGTGCATCGAAATGAATTTATTATGTTTTTCTCGTTTTGTTATAACAGCTGAAGGCGTTTAATTAAAAGTTTTCAGCGCGTATTGTATACGTTTCCAATTGAAATCTAGTTTTATTAGTCTCGACCAGTTCTTTTGGATTGGACCGAAAGTTAATTAATTTTGCTGCCAGTGTGATCATCAGTTTTTGCTTATATTAGTCTATTCTGGAGTTTGAATTCAAGCGAGCCACATGCGCTCGTATAACATGGTTATAATTCAACGCAAGATTAAGAGCGTTTAGCCTGGAAAAAGTGTAAATAATTTAGCCGTCGATTAAATAGATCATCCACTATTCGAGCGTCAATACATAATATTTATCGTTTGATTCTCGATTGCAGGTTTCAGGGGACGGCAACATGACGCATTCAAATCTGACGTTCATGCCGACGCTACTGGACAACAACAAGACAATCACGTGTCGGGCCGAGAACCCGAACATCACGGGATCGGCCGTGGAAGACCCATTAAAACTGAACGTCTTTTGTGAGTATATATAGTACAACATTCTCAATTCCATTCTCACTCCGCACCTCGGGAATGAAAGTACAATGCACGTATACTGCACGAGTGCCACGCGCGCACATCTGCATAAACAATAAGTCATTGTCGAAGTGTCCTGGAAAGTAATTAACGCAATTGTTTCTCTCCCTCTGACTCTGTCTCTCCGAGTAGATGTTCCAATTCCGGAGTTGAAGCTCGGCGCCAACATGAATGCCCAGGACATCGAGGAAGGCGACGACGTTTACTTCGAGTGCAAGGTCAACGCAAATCCCGTGGCGTACAAAGTCCTCTGGAAGCACAACGTAAGTTCCTTCATGCTTCTCTCTCTCTCTCTCTCTCTCTCCCTCTCTCTCTCTCTCTCTCCCTCTTACTCTATCTCGGAATTCATTCGAAACTTGGCTGCTGCGGAGCCTTCGTGCTCGAGCTGGCTTCCTTCTTCGCTTTAAATTTTTTCTTCTCTCTCTCTCCCTCACTCTGTTTCCACTCCTTTTTCCCGGGAAAAACGGAGTACTAGTGCATTCCGGTGTTCCATTTTACATAAGGAAGCACGGGAAGACGGGGGTGGAGGGGAAGAAGGGGAGAGCAAGGCGAAGCACTTGGCCCGCTTTTGACGTGCGCGCACGCGAATTCCTTTGCCGATTTACGCTGGAATTTCTAGTTCTCTCTCTCCGGGCTCAGAGAGAAAGCGAAAAAGGGAATGAGAGGAAGAGAGAGAAAGAGAGAGAGAGCTAGAAGAAAGATAGCTGGAAGAGAGCAGGAGCAGCTGCAGCAGCCTCGTCTTATATATAGGTATATGTACCTTAGGACGAGTAGAATTCATTGCGGTTGACGCAGGCGAAATAAGGAGAAAAATATTCTTCGCCCGTGCACTGCATCGGGAATTTGATTCGTCGCAGGCAAGCGAGCATCGGCTGTACGCGCGAGGGGCTCGAAAACCGGGCGATTTGCAAAATTTCATACGAGAAACGAATGATTTCGCTTTACATAGTTCCTTATACAATTCCTATATATTTTTTATATGATGTACTACAATATCGATGTGCGACGATTGGATGTGATGACCGCTGTTTTATTTTTTTTCCCACGTATAGGGCAACGTGCTGCAACACAATGCGAACAACGGCCTGATCGTGCAGCAGCAGAGTCTGGCGCTGCGCCGCGTCAATCGATCGCAGGTGGGCAACTATACCTGCATAGCGAGCAACGTCGAGGGCGACGGCTACAGTAACAGCGTCGAATTGAAGATCCAGTGTAAGTATGATGGAGCTTTGTTCGATCGGTCAGCGTCCCTAATTTCTCCTTCAAGAACGATTCTTACACCTTTCGATTATACTTTTGAGGCTTAGCAGCTCTATCGTTTCCTACATCCCAACAGCTGATCTCGTTAGATGTGAACATTGACTGAGAAGATGCACAAATACGAACTTATTGAACTGAAACCACAGCATTGCGCGATGTGAATCTCTATTCCCTCCTACGCGTAATCCTATCCTCAATCTTTAATTGGCCGTGACGCGCACCAAAGCAGCATCATCCTTCTCAATTGAACCGTATAGCCTCACTCGCGCAGCACTTGCATGCACTGCATCATTTTCGCCAGCAGCAAATATCCCGCGAGCAAACCTAAGCCACAAGTGCAGTGCAGTCGTGCAAACGGTACATCGAAATTGCTCCGTTAACGAGCTAAGCGCGCGCGCGCGTCACCTCCTCGGAAGCGCTCTGCAAGCTCAGCACTTCCGCGAGAATCCATCCTCTAGCCTCGTACACACACACACACACACACACACCACACACCACACACAGACGCACACGGAGGGACTAAAGCGTCTTGGACGCGCCGTTGTGCTTTGCAGATAAGCCTATCTGCTTGCCGGATAAGAATCGCATCTACGGGGTGGTACGACACGAGGAGGCCCAGTTGATCTGTAGGGTCGAGTCCTATCCCCTGCCCACGGAGTTCCGCTGGACCTTCAACAATACCGAGGAAATGACCGACGTGCCGGAGGCTCGCTTCAAGAACGCGACTCACCAGACCGAGAGCGTACTCACTTACAAGCCAGTCAGCGAGATGGACTACGGGACTGTGCTCTGCTGGGCGCGAAACATCATCGGCCAGCAGAATAGCCCCTGCATATTCCACATCATAGCGGCAGGTGGGTCACGCGCTCCCACCTTTTTTTTGCATCTGCTACTTCCAGGTTTTCTGGACTTTAACTGCCTGGTGTGTGCCTTGTCTCCGCGCCAATAGCATTTTTTATGTGCTCCAAATGCTCTTTTGCGCGGTTTGGAGTAACGCCTGAAGAACTGTCTGATTACTATTGAATAGGATATGATCTTCACGCGGAGACAAGGCATTAAAAGGACACGATACGATCATTTTTCTTCCTAGAATTGTTTATCACTTTGTTTGGTACGTTATGACGAATCGATATTGGCTTTTGATAAATTATCAAATTATACTCTGCTCTGCAAGATCATGCCAATAAATTTCCAACGCTCGCAGCTACCCAAATATTTCACTATCTCAATTGTTTAAAATCGCATTTCATCAATAGCCGGAACAACGGTTCCAGAAGCTCCTTTCCTACAACTATTTTCCTCATTCCACTTATCCAATAACTAGCTCGAAATAACTTCCAACTCGTTATGCAATAAACAAAAAATTATCCCGCCTTTCTGCTGATAACGTTCAGCTAAAGCTACGTAATGTTCCCCTTGATAACGAAGATGGCATAGCTGCTACGTCGTGTCAGCCTCTCTGCAATGAAAGGGAGAGAGAGCGATGCAACAACCGCGCGTGCACGTATCGCGTATGCCCGCGGGCGTTGCGTTTGAGACGTCGATTCGTTGCCGCGTATATAATATACACGTGCCTTCGTAGCAGCAGCAGCGGTGGCAGTAGCGGGAGCAGCAACAACAGCCACACTCGAGTAAGAGGGAGGAAGAGAGACAGAGTCGGGAAACGAGGCAGTGTAACGAGCACTTCCTCGCGTCACTTAAGAGACGGGCATGATTATTCCAGACGCGCACTTAACTCCTTATTGCTTTGTGCCAAAGTTATTATTTATTTAGATTATTTGTTGGTTGCGCCGGCGCACTTTTCGCACTAAGCTGTATATATAGTAGTGCATTCAGAAACGGTGATTCGTAAATTCCTGTACTTACGTATAGGTATTGAAATAACCAAAATATGATATTTTATGAGAATTTTTTTATGGGCACGGTGAGTAATTCATTTTTATGGAGGCAGTTATGCTCGTTGCAGTAGCCGTTGTTCAAAAAAAAAAAAAAAAAAAAAACGATCACTAGCTAAAGCGAGCGTGTGTGAATTTAAAAACACGGATTTTTAAAACGTGCCAGTTTTGAAAAAGAGAGGATATAAAAAATAGATAAAAAATATTAAGCGAAGTTGTTATGTTTTTGCATTAGGCTAGAATAAAAATAATGATTCTATGATTTTAGTGAATTTACGTCCTTCGTGATAAACAGCAAAAATAAATCTACTTATTTCTGAATCAAATATTCGTAATCACAATTTACACATCATTATGTTGTGTACAGCGCGCATCACGTATATTTAATTTAAAAATAAATAAATTTACACAAATCAATTAACTCTGTGTCATTTATTAAATATATGTAAACGAATTAATGATGTCTTTCGACTGTTGAATGTGTCGCACTTCTATATAACTACATATTGACATTTCACAAAATACCCATAAAAGCTTTATTGATACCCGTTTAAAAACACGTTTCTAAGAACTGTAAAAACTCGAACTATATGTATTCTATTCAAGCTTTTTACGACTTGAGCCAATGTATGAATTTGCAATCGCTTTGCCAGAACGAACCAAATAAATGATAGAAACAAATCTGAATATATATGCGTTGAACAAATGATCCTGACAATTGATCCAAACGCTGATGATTCCGTCGACAGGGAAACCCGAGCCGCCCTTCAACTGCACTCTGACGAACCAGACGACGAAGTCGCTCTCGGTGGAGTGCACCGCGGGCTTCGACGGCGGCAAAGCCCAACACTTCCAGCTGGAGGTCTACGACCAGCACACGGGCCAGCTGCGCGCGAACGTCACCTCGTGGAACACGCCCGGCTTCAGCGTGGACAAACTCGAGCCCGGACGCGTCCTCAGGATGGCCGTCTACGCGGTCAACTCCATGGGACCCAGCGACTCGACCCTCCTCGAGGGCTTTACCTTAAAGGACGCCGAGAAACAGACTGGTAAGTCTAGTGAAACGCTTTGTAAATCTAGCGGAGCACTAATTCAGAGGAGATTCAACTTTGACACGGTACTGTGAATCGGATGCGCTACTTTTCTGTAGCGCGCAGTCTTACAACGTTAAAATATATTTAAAAACGCAAGATATATTTAAAATTTGTGCAAAAACGAAGAAGAGAGTCCGAGAAATGCCAGCAGCCATAATATCAAAATTTTAGAGAGCATCGCAGTTGTTAAAAAATTCAAAAGAAGAATTTTGAACTAGCGCACGGGAATGTAGGTGGGTACTAAATGTTGCAGAAACTTACATAAATCCAAGGCACTTCTGCCCGCTCGTTTCAAGCTGCACACAGATAGCATTACTAAAACAAATGCTGCAAGCCGTATTTATTATCTTATTATTCCCCGAACGCTCTTCCTTATCTTAACAATGTTACCAAAATTTACCTCGCGAAAATAGCTTCGTATACTAAAGATAAACGCTCGTACACCATGATGATCTGTAACTATTTTATTGCTGAATTCGACTAGACTGTAGAGTACAAAACACTGTTGCCCAAGACCGTTGACTCTAATAAAAAATTTGGAGTTGCAGGGAAATATGAGGAGACGTGGAATTCGGTGAGCTGAAAAAAAAAGGAAAGGAGCAGACGGAGGGACGCGAAATCACTTTTGCACCCTTCCCACCCGTCGTATAATTTACATTCCCGGGGGGATTCTCAGATGCTCTCCTACACATATACATATATCTCGGCTCTCTCGCAAGATACGGTCGGATGTATTTACCTCGGGTAAAATTTTCGGAATCTAATTATCATCTGCGAATGTCTCCCAGGGTCTGCACGTTACGCACTCCAAAATTTATAAAGAGCGAAAATAATAAAATATATATCGCGAAAACGAGAAGGGAAGAGGGTGCGCGGCGACGTAGTTTAAAAAAGAAATGACAACTCCAAAGCTCGCGTTTAATGAATATTGGCTTTCAAAGGGATTTCCTCGCGTCATCCACTTCGCGTGACACTCTCCTCCTCCCTCTCGTTTGGCAGCCTGCGTCGTTAATATGCAAGCGCGAGAAGTACGTTCTGCTGGAAAAATCGCGAGGCGAGACGAGCGAGAGCGAGAGGGAGAGGGGGAGGGAATATTCAAGTCGTCTCCGGACCGGTGGAGTGGTGCTTCTGCTACCGAGCGCGTCTCCTATGCCTGAAATCAAAGTTATTAAGGGGAACGTGTGGCAACGAGTGGGTGGGAGTGCTCTGCAATCTGCATACGTCGAAATAAATTCGCGCTCGCATAATTTTGTCGATATTGAGAGTGTGCAGTGCAGTTGGGAGAGAGGAGAATTTCGCCCCTCCCCCCTGCTCCGGGTCGCGTCGCGTCGAGCGGACGGGGACTGCTTTCGAAATTATTTATTGACCCGGATGTGGTGTTTGATCTTTAGCGAACCCTTTGGAGTCGCGCGATCGCAACGGAGTGGCTTATTTGTTCGCGGAAAAGTTTCATATTTTTCGATACTTCATCAAATATGTGTTGCGACAGCAAACCGAGGGGAGTTTAACTTTTGCTCCGGGAACGGATAATAATCAGCAATTAACAGACATTTTCAAGTTCAATATTTGCTTACACTTGCGTACACGTATTCTATAATGTTACGATTATTTGATATAATGCAAAGTGGGATAAAGCTGCGATTAAACGAAAATCTATGAAAATATTAGAAAGAAGCAGGTCGTGGCAATAAATAAACATAGAGTAGAAGACTGCAAGGAGTACGTTTAATACTTCCATGTATTAAGCGCACAGAGGGAACAAAACAATGGCTTCGGACTCTCTATAAACATTTCTCGTCAAGCGTAAAAGGGTTAAATTTATAATTATAGGGCAAGTTTCCCTTGTAATGTCAGTGTTGAGATCCTCCTTTGTAGAACAATGAACAAATTTCACAATCGAAACACAAATTAGGACTTGTAAGCAGATTCACAGTATCATTTTAATTTTCTATTTGAACTCTTGGTTCTCTATCAATACTCAAAACATACTTTTTGAACCTCTAAAATATACTTCATATGTCACGGTCCAAGTTCGTACAAACTCTGCACTGCGGTGCACGGTAGCTGTTGATCATCAGCTACCCGCATCCAAATCTTAATTTGCTCATAACCCGAATAAGAAAAAGAGAGCGAGTGCGAGAGGTTGAACGGACTGGGTCGCGCAGGCGGTTGGCCAAGGCAGCGGGTGAGGTAATCGAGAAATGCATGCACGAGAGTAGTGCGCGTACTGTTCACAGGAACCCCTGTGCCTTTCGAAATCACGCCTCTGCTCGGCATCCTGATCGGCGTCGTCGCCGCCCTGCTGCTCTGCACGGTGACGATACTGCTGGCGCTCAAGGTGAGGAGCGACAGGCGGGCCCAGAGGCCCGGCGATCTGCCGCTCAAGAAGGCGACGGCGCCGAGCTCCGAGGACCTCTACGACGCCGACGACCGCAACCCAGACGTCGTGCCCACTAACAAAGGTGAGCAGCTCACCCTGCACGATCGACACTTTGCTACATCGTACTTTCTGCGAAGTGAGTGACTAACCGCCGCTCTTATTGGCGCGGGCCGGCATTAATTTATCATCATTTTTTTGTTATCTGCACTGTCTTGTGTTCGTTCACCTGTCGTGTGTCTGTGTCTGTGTCTGTGTCTGTGTCTGTGTCTGTTTCGCTGTTGCTCTCATTCGGGATTGGAGAATTGGAAGCAGTTTTTTCTTTGCGCTAATTAACATTTTGCATGATGCAGAAATATTTTATTTTATGCCCAAAATGGAATTTAATAAAATCAGATTGAAAGAACTCGCTAGCACGATGGAAAATGGTTCTTCTCAACTTTTCAGATCGAAAAGGTTCTATGTCGCGAATTCCTTTCTTTTCTTTCGTGGTGATTAATTTTTCATCGCAATGAATTGGGTTTTCGTTTCCGTCTAAGGCTAGTAGTTAAATAAAATTTCACAGCTTATACAATTTCAACTAACTTAAAGTTTAAAGAAGTAACGTGTTAGCGAGATAGAACCTTTTTGAACTAAACCAACGAGCTGACCTACTTTGAAAAATGCTTCCATTCCTCCAAACCCAACTGTACAGGTTATCGTATTAACAAAATTACAATATACATATTGATTTTTAAATAAAAGTTGTACTTTTACATTTTATGCAAACGCTAAAAGTGTTAAAACACGCAACACATGTTTCATCAGTAATATAAACCTCAGTCTAATGTCTGACTAGTTCTGCAAATTACTACTTAATTTAATATTCTTTAGACTTTGCAACGATCGCTGAGTTTGATATTTCTTTGTTGATAATTCATTTAATTTGATGTTATTAGAATTTAAAATATTTCTACGTATTGCTGTATCTGCAATTTCTATGAATATTGAAAAATATAACATGATGTAATCAGCGAGTAATAATTGGTATGTGACTATTTCCAGGTTATTAATATCAGCCGCTCTCCGACACGGTGGAATATGGGCACATATGAAATTTAAATTTGCAAAAGGACACATCTAAATTTTAAGTTTGGAAAAGGGTACAGCTGAAATTTAAGTTTGAAAAAGGGCACATCAGGCGAACATATTTTTTTCTTTCAACTTTAAAGTCGGTAGTAATGACACGGAAAATTAAAATTATAAATAAATAAATAACAATAATGGTAATCTTACTATAATATTATAATAATAATGGTAATATTACTATAATATTATAATATTATTATTTATTTATTTATAATTTTAATTTTCCGTGTGATTACTACCGATTTGAAAGTTGAAAAAAAAAATATGCCCGCCAGATAGGCCCTTTTCCAAACTGAAATTTCATATGTGCCCTTTTCCACACGTAAAATTTAGATGTGCCCTTTTCCAAACTTAAAATTTAGATCTGCCTTTTTTCCACTGAACCGACGAGTTAACAATATTCAAATTAATTTTCTCAAAATCAGAATTTTTGAAAATTAAATCCTCGCGCGGTAAACGAAGCCATACCTCCAGTTGAATCATCCAATTTTCATTTCTAATGCACCATAACACCCTTAAGCCGAGAATAAGAGTAAGATTTATAACCCATACTCTGAATATTATGGCATAAACTCGGCGCAGTAGGTACATAAAATACGACCGCGCGCGGTGATGTAAAAGAATAGGCGTTTTTTTTTGGCTCAGAATCCGAATACGCCTGGCACTCCATTGAGTTCGCCCGTGCTGTTCAGTCTTTCACTCATCCGCCGCGGCCACATTTGAAATTATGCCAACGTCGAATGCAACTCGTGAGCCGCTTCTTCCTTTCTCGCAGTAACTTAACGCGTTTGGGAGTACGCACCATTTTTCCTTTGCAGTAGATAAAATAGGACGAATTGGGTGCGAAACGTTCCACGCACATATTTCAAGTATTACAGTTAGTTTCATTAGCTACGACGTTTGCATTATACAATGGCTAATTGAATTTACAAGTGTTGAGGGGCGAGAAAAGGGAGGCGCAACACCGAACAGGGGTTACAAACTTGGCGAATTTCCGAGCGGTTCCTGTAGCTGCCGCTATACGGCTGGTGCGGGAGTGACAAAATCTATGCAATTTAAAATTGTTTAACAAGTATTCAAACTATGTCAATGAGAATCAACTTTCGAAAATGCAGTGCAGTCCCACAGCTGCATGCTACCTCCGAAACTTGCCACCTCTGCGAAAATTACATGATGCGGTAAAAAGCTCGAGTTATTTACCACGCGATCTACAACTTTGATGAAGCCCGATGTGGAAACTATTTGCGTATAACTTCCAAGCGGGAAAATTCATTTTTTTATTAATGAACTTAAATTGGAAGAATGCATTTTTTTTTTCAACAACAAGTTTATTATGAAAGAAAAGAATAGAATTGTTAGATAATTTGGCGCTCTCGAAGTTGAGCTATAATATTTAACATAACACGATATCATTTCAGTGCTCTCATCGAGATTATAACAATTTACTTAAAAAGACTATCGTTGCAAAGTCCACAAAGTCTGCATGAACTTTGGCACTCAACAGGTACATTCCCAAGCATCGGACATTAATCCTCCCCGACTAAATAGCTCGAAATAATTTAAGCCTCGCATAAATCATCGCCCACAACTGTAAGCAGCTTTCTCCCTCTTTTGCTAATACGATAACCAAAACAGCTAAATATACGTAAATATGGCCACGAAAAGCATGAATGTAGGTGCTAAAAAAAGCCTCTCGATTCCCTTTCAGATTCGGACTACCAGTTGACGGGCTCGACGGCGGGGACGCCGCTGGCGGTGCAGGGCACACCGGATGGCCTCTCGATAACCTCCCTGGCCCCGAGTCAACAGGCGAAACTTCTACCGAACTACTCGCACGACTGCAACAATTATCCAACACTGCCGGTAAGTCTTCCTAGGTAGTGTTCCACGGCAGCATAGACCTAAAGTGGATGCGCGCATCGATCGGCCCTTTTCTCCGTATCCTGCTTCCATCCTCGCATACTCGCATACTCACACGCACGGCTCCATCCCATCCTAGCGGCACACACACACGTACAGACGCGCCGCAGCCCCTACCCCCCTATAGATGCACCTACGTCTGTTCTCCATCCTTCGCCGCCGCCAACTTTCGGTTAATTAGTTCCACAACAAAGCCGCGAAACATCCTAGGCGCTCTCGCGTTTCATGCTTTAACAAATCGCGTTAATTTAGCCGGCGAAACGAGTTGGAGCGCACACAGACACACATACCCTGTGATGGGGTGGATGGGTGTATTTGGGTAGGAAGGGGAGGGTTTTCGAGAAGGCTCGCTGGATGGAGGCGTAAATGCTTGGCTCTCGGTGTATCTCCCGCTCACCGTAACGGGCAATTTTCAACCGCTTTCGTGCATACATATATGTAGGAGAGCGCCAAAAATTCGAGGCCGAGGCCGGTTAATTATACGGATTATACAGCGAAAAAGTGGAGTAATTCCTTTTCTCGATTAACCTCGACGGAATTGCAGCGGGTCTCGTTCGCGGATAAACGCCCTCTGACGCACTATATATAGTTTTGCCAAGTGACTCTTGCCGTTCACCCATCACTCGCGCTTTTTCAAAAGAGAAACTTTCTAATCTTCGTATACGTAATTGCTGCCTGTTGCGATACATACCAGGGATTACGTCGAAGCTGCACCTTTGAGCTGAATGTGCGAATTTCGTTTTAAAATAACTTTAACGAAAGATTAACGAGGGGCCGCCGCCGTCGGGGCGAGCTGCGCGCGAGCTCAACTTCGTTACCAATCGTCGGTCGCTTCGTTTCGATGAAATCTTTCTTAAATTTTGAATTTTCCCAAAGAACTGTAACTACTATAATCCTCGACTCTCGAGGAATGTTTCTCATCGCTTGGTCGAGCGCGAGAAATCAACGAATATAATGCAATTACCCCGAGAAACGCGTTGCCTCCGCTTTCATCTCTCGACGTTCCCGCGTCGTAAGAGAAACATTGGTCAGAGAGAATTTCTCGGAGAACACGCGAGAGAGTAGAGGTAGGTATCCCGGGGGGACTCGGCCGTGCGTTAATGAAATCGGAAAGTTCCGAGGCAGAGCGGTAGAGCAGCGGCTCTCCCCGAAGGTGTTCGATGCATCGACAATTATTCGCTTATTTGCCTAACCTAAAGGGTAAATACGCAAAGCCCTCGGCTTGAAATTTTAAGCTCGGATTTCGTAGCGGCTTCGCGCGCCGCGCACTTACGTATCGATTTCCGCTTAATGACGTCGGGCAAACTTAACTGCTCGAGCTGCGACGGCGACCGGCGGCTCGGTGGCTATACCCCACCGAGCTAAGCTACGCCCGTGCCGAACTACGGCACATTTTCTTCTGCTGACTTAAGAAAGAGACTTAACAATCCACTCGCGCCCCTGTATATATGCACATACATATCTATATAAACATAGGCGTGCGAGTGTATAAGTGAATTTGCGAGGGGTTAGGTAAGCGCGTGCGGGTGGCGTTTATTTGAATGGGCATGTAGCTATGCGCCGCACTCGCTAATTAGTTCACCTCTCGGGGAAAAAAGCCCGGGGTAAATAGAAATTGAAGAAAAGGCGCGAAGAGAAGCAATTAGTTAAAGGCGCTTATTTGCCTCCTGGGTTAGTCCGGCTTATATACGTTTTCTGCAACGCGAAACACACTTGTATTGCCAAGCTACCTGGGAATTTAATAACCAGCCATCGCCATTGTGTTCTGGATTAATTTAAAAATATGTCACAATTTCTATTTTCGTGTGCTCGATCAGTAATAGGATAAAAAGATGAATCTGAAAGATAATGGTTTAATGTAGCTTTTCTAAAAACTGATTTTTAATAATTAAAAGATGAATGTAAACACAAACTAATAATTTGATAGTTGCAGAAATGTTTATAGAAAGATTCTTTTTAGGAATTAAGATTATCTCTTAATTTGTTAATAAAAACTTGTAATACTTAAAAGCAAGGATAAATAAAATTACAATTTTTGTATTTATACTTATTGAATGAAATATTCAATCTTGGAGAAAGATTTTATAATATTAAATCCAAAGAGCATAAGCAAGATGACTTAATTTTAGAAGTGTTAGGAACTTAGGTACGAGCTGATGACCCTGGAAGCAGCGTTAGTCTCATCATCTGCAGCTCGTGCTTTTTAATTAAAGTCAAAAAGTTATGACGAGAATATTCTACAAAATTATTTTTACTTTTCACAACAAAGTATTGACTGCACGTAACTACTTTACGATTCTTAATAAAAAAAATTATCGAGGTCAAAACGAAGTTGCCTGAAATAGAAGAGTAAAAATGGGACAGGTCTATTCATTCGCATACTTTTTTAGCTTTTGTATATTTATTCTTAAAAAAATTTTAAATAATAATCTTTATTCAACAGATTTTGGTCTTGATGTGATAACCGACTAATCCCATTTTATAATACTCCCAAATCTTAAATTATTTCCATTGAGCTGTAAAGTTAACAATAAAATTTAAAAGCTATCAATACAAATTTTCGTCTAAAATGGTTAAATAGGTGCCGTAATACTGTAATTGATTAAAATACATACTGAATTGAGTAAAAAGCAACAAAAACAATATAATGGAATGCAGGCCGTATTAAATTCTTAATACCAAAATATCACATTTTATGTTACAAAAGCAGCCGAAGATCGGAATAATCGGAGCGTAATTTCATTTTCAAAGTCGATTTGTCGATAAGGAAAATCTTTTGGACCGCCAGCGTTTCTTTTGGCTCCGTCGTCTCTTTTAACCGCAGCGGATGGAGCGAGAGGGAGCGTAAGCGATTCCTAAACTTCGTAAAGGGAATAGATCCTTTAGCGGAGCTCATTCGGCACTAAGTAGAGAAAAAAGGGAATCACATTTGCGGAAATGCTTCTGCTACCATTCGCTCGTCTTTTTAGCAAACTTCTCTTGGCCGCCCTTTTCTTTCTCATCCACCAACAGCGGCAGCTGCTGCATCGTCCCCCGATCGCACACACTGACACACACACACACACACACACACACACACACCTACACGCATACATACATACATAC
>UELU01138848.1:0-17511 GCA_900490025.1 Megastigmus dorsalis
GAGGCAGTGCAGTACAGCAGCATGCAGCGGCGGCAGGAGCAGAGGCTCACGCGAGAAGTGGGGCGGCGGCGGCAGCGCTCGTCGCTCGCCTGTGCTTGTCGTTAATAATGGGAAAATGGCGAAACAGACGGACGTCACGTAGAGGTAATTCGGCACGCGTTCGCTCCTCTATCAAATTGATTTCCACACCCCATTTCGGTGTGTATCCTTATACGGCCGTTGCGAGTCTCTCTCTCTCTCTCTCTATGTATGCCTATATATACGTATGTATGTACGTATATTTCGTTCGCACACGTACACATCAGGTTGGCGCAGAGGACGACCCTTGCTGTATATGTACACACACACATACATATATACATATATGACGGTAGAGGCGATAGAGCACGCCTTGCACGCACCAGTACTCTGCACTGTATATATATACGTCTATATCTCTCTCTCGTGGCTAACGAGCGATTTCAATTCTTTCGTCCATCGCTCGCCCGCCGGTACTGCCCATGTGTGTAGCATATACATATATAGTATAGAGGCGGTGTATGGCGTCGACGGCGGCGGCGGCGAGCGACGAAAAAACGAGAGAGAAGAAGAAAGGAATGAAGCGTATGAAAGGGGATGAGCGAGAGAGAGAGAGAGGATTGCGCGCACTCAATTTTCGGTCTTTTTTAAGCATTCCGTGCGGCGAAACTTTTTCTCCTACCTACGTGAGAGCTGGGCACACGTGTATTCCTCTCGATCCTCTCGTTCATAGTCTCGGCGAATGTGCGCGTCGGGGAATTTAAAAGTCTTTATCTAAGTAACTTTTTGTCACGCCATAGGTATATACCGGCTCTTTTTTGCGGATGTGCAATCCCGGAATATATGCGAGGCCGCGTGGACTCCAATATTTTCATCATGCCCGAATTCTAAAATTTTCACTCCTAATAATATCGTCGTAGATTTACTTTTGATTTTGATCAAATTTTATTTTATGAAACGAGGTAGCTGATGTGAATTAACTTATAGTAATCTGATACGACTTTTTATCATATAATTAAAGTATATCATTGACACATTAAATAATTGAAAACATAGGCTGCAATATATTGTTTTATGAAGATTGATTAAAACGTTTGTAATAAATTTCAATCTTATTGTTTTCCATTTTTAAATACTTATCATTCATCAGTTTTATAATAAAAATAGCGTTTACGTATAGATTTGCAGGGTGTTATTAACGGTATTAAAATTTAAGATTTACGTCGAAACCTGACAAAAGCCAATATCTCAAGCTGTTATAAAAATCCTTGGATAAAGCCAAATAAGCTGCCATAATCATCTTTAATCTGCTATTTTGAATCTTATGATTTTAACCGTAAAGTCAAAATCTGCAGGAACTCCCAAGACCTTCAAACATAGGACATTAATTATAATTCGTTCAGTATTAGAAAAAATTAATCCTGAAGAGCTTTTTTTCTGCGGGGCATATTAGCGATACTGGATCAAACGCTACTATAAGCGGAGTAATATATATACTTTATACATGGTATTCTAAAACAGCAAAGAATGGCTCCAAGCTAATTTTTTTCATAGATATTATTACCTGGATTTTTTAACGCTATAGACCAATTAAAGTTTATAACTTGTCTCCTGTCATATCGAAAATTAAATGCTTTCAAACATTTAAAATTCAATCATTCATTTTATATAGATCAATAGCAATTAAGCTTCTGAATTTTTGATGTATTCACAAATTAATACACAATTATTTGATAAAATTCAATACTATGATATAGAGTAATACTTATATACGAATAACAATAAAATTTTATACTTATAAAATAAAGTATTAACGCCATTCTCGAACGAATCGAAGAAAAATATCTGTAGATTATAACGATATGATTCTCTGGAAAACGAAACGCACTACCACTCGACAACATTTCACTTCAAAGCATCCTACACACACACATACACACACAGAGGCGCACTACGAGCCTTTCACAATCGATATATTTTGATGCGCGCCTCGCCACGACTCCTATTACTCAGCTCAGATACACAACGTTCTCTCTCTCTCTCTCTCTCTCTCTCTCTCTCTCTCCAACACACCTATACACAGCACGATGTACTTAAATCTTATGAAAAAGTCATTGCGAGCATCGAGCGATACATCGTCCCGTCTCGACGTCAAGAAAAAGCAACGAAGATAGCGATAGTGGAGAGAGCGAGAGCGAGAGAGAGAGAGCGAGAGAGAGAGGGAGGGAGCGATTAAGGTCGAATTAATTCCACGTCACTCTCTGTCACTCGTAATCTCGCAGCCGGTGCAAATGAGTACGCATGATCAACGAAACTCGGGGTAGGGGGTATATAGGTGCGCGCGAGCCGAGAGAGGCGTCGAGCCGCTAATTGCACCGGTTGTCCCCATTTCCAACGAATCTACTCTATATAGCTCGCTCGTTCGATACAGCTCGCTCGGATAATTATCGCGATCGACCTCGCCGAGCCCTCGATACCGCTTTCCAGTATTTTTCACCACTTTTTTTTTATTTTTTTTTTATTTTATATCGATTCGACAAATGTGCGGCGTTGTAATTTTCATGTACAACCACACGCCTTTATCACTTTACACCTACTCGTGCTAATACAATGTAAAAGTTAAATGTGTAAAAATGATTTACGTGGGATGATGGAAAATTTGGGTTGACGCGCATTATGTATAGTTAGCAGAAAGATGACAAAGTAACTTTCACAGATATTAACACGAGTGCATTTTTAATAAATTTACTCCTGTTGATACAATCTCTTATATCTGTCGAGTAACTTATTCATTTCGGATAATGTACTTTACCTGCTATAGTTATTTAAGTGTATGGAAGAAGAAAATAAATGAATGGTCATATAGTGGCACGCCAGGCGATAAAGGGTTAAGTGCTGTTGGAAACTTAATCTTATACTAGGATCGAGCTGTAATGTAGACAAGAGACAGAAGGGATTTAGAAAATAAAACCGAGTCTGTCCACTTGTTTCCATTGACATGATGGTTGACTCTGATTCCAATATCCGTATTTGTAAATATTTAATCGGATCAGGCGGACACAAAGTTTGAAAACAGACATAAATAAGATTATCTCAAGAGCTAAAAGTTATCTGTTACACAATCGATTTATTATTATAATCGTACCGCTGACTAACTGTAAGTTAGTGATTCGTGTACATATATATATTTAAAATTTAAGCGTATTATTTATATTATTAAAATTACCTACATAATGCAGTGTATTATTATATAACTTGTAGATGACTGCATTTATCGTTACATTACAAAATAAATTGGGAAAAAAGTTAGGATAGATTTTTCCTAAGGGGCACTTGAAGTTCTATTTCAAATAGTTTATACCGACATTGTAGATTTGTCATTTTACTCTTAAATTTTAGAGTTAATGCAATTTTCGATCTGGAAGCATATTCACTAATAAAAAAGACAATGGCAATAAATTTTCTCTATCTATGTCTAATTTATACAGTTATCGAGATACTGCAACGTTTACTATAATTTATAACCCTGTGAAATTCATTATATACAACTATCAAAATGAAACTATATTCACTCGATAATGCTGTGTTCTTATGTGAAAAAGAAAAATATTCTTCGAATTGTTTATATCTACATATAGTTTTGTAAGTTAGAATCTGAAATTTAGGTACATAACAACATGTTAATTTATTCAAATATGCAATGAATAAGATTATTGGCATTCAAAAAAGGACTTTTCAATATTAAATTATTCATTTACGAATTAGCCAGTTTTTCGCCTATATGATATAAATGAATTATGCATGCATGAATGTATTTAATGTCAGTAACCAATATGATAGTATCCATGTTTACATTAATTTTAACACCTATCATAGTCTAGTAATATAAGTGATCTTTACATGCACACCGCTTCCTTTCCCTCTTTTCATAACATTATAAGGTATATAACATTATATACGTCATTTAGATTCGATATTCATATTTTAATAAATAACCACTATATCATTACAAAATTATATTTATCTAATATAATTGAGTATGCATGTGAAATTTAAAATTTTTAAAAGTACGCACTTTCAGTATGTTTTTTTTTCTTATCAGAAAATAAATTATATTCTGCGATGATATCGGGTCAAAAAAGTTTAAATGGCCTTTTCTCTTGACTGATCGTGCATGGATTTGAATAAAACTTTTTGGAAATGAAAGGTATTTCAAAGATCTTTTACTTAGTGCTCATAGTTTTTACATATAGACTATGACTTAGAAGATATACGATACGAAAGTTTCGAAATGGCAAATGAGAAGAATAAGACACATAAATACTTATCTTTGGCAATTATTCTCTATTTTTTGCAGAATATATAGATATGTTTTAAATACATGTATAAAATAATATTAGAAAGTATTCTAGTTAACAATTTTATCAAACTTTTCAACAATAAATAATATAATATTCTATAAGAGAAAATTACACTTTGTAATATAAGTAATCCAAGACATTTTTTTCTGATTAATTCCACGTATCAGTCGACAATGAAATTTCTCTCGGCACAACACAACGCCCTCGTTATTTACCGGTATATATACATGTTGAGTTTACTCAGCCATCGAATTACGTACCACGCGTACATTATATATAGAGGTAAGTCTAAAATGAGACTCGGATGATTATGCGTGGCGCAAACGAGCGAGTATATATATAGAAGGTGAATGATGCGGCATCACCAGGACGTGACGGGACGATTTTTTGTTTCCCGAAAGGCCGCCACAGCTGAAAGTGCCGATGACTCGCACGCACTAACAACATATATACGATTCTCAATTGCTACTTCACTTTGCGTTCCGCAGGTCATTTCTGTGTCTCTCTTCTCTCTCTCTCTCTCTCTCTCTCTCTCTCTCTCTCTCTCACTCTCACTCTCTCGGACTCGTTCCTTCTATAATTGAGCAGTCGCCGCGAACCAATCGTCTGCCAAAATTATAGGTCCTCGCCGGCGGCCCTGGAAAAAAGGTCCGACTGGTATAAAACCCACCCAAAACAGTGGCGGATAGAGCAAACAAACACAGACGATGGACGTACGACTGACTCTCACTCTATTTTTCTTCCTCCTTCTTTTTTAAGAGGTAGGAGGTGGATTCCTCGAGGAAAATCAAACAGCAGAAGACTTGGCCGTCTTTCTGGTAATTTAACGGCAATTTTGTGAGAGTTTCGGGAGGAGAAGAGACGAGAGATGGTGGCGATAACATGGTTTATGGAATGGAGCTATATATACCGCAGCTCGTGTATAGTTCGGCTGTTTTCCAACTCGAAGGACTTCCGGGCGCACAGATGGATTTCGCGATACGTTTTCTGGGTGTGTGCCCGCGGACGAGCTGCTGCTGCTGCTGGTGGTGTTTTGTTGCGCCGCCGGCTTTGTGGGTTTTTCTATGAAGCTTCCCTTTTTAAGTGCGTCCAATACTTATATATGAGAAATAGATTGACGAAATATTCGAGCATGATTTTTGAGTTTTTCTTGTATGCTCGAAATATGCAGATATAAGATTGTATACAGCACGAATTATTTTCGTACAATAGAAGTTTGAGATTTATAAGATCGAGTAGTTTTTTGTTGTATTAAAAATTTATGTTTTATGCGCAGAATGAAAACTTTTGTAGCGATACTATTAAATGTGGTTATATTGCATAATAAAACCGATTTTACAAACACTGAGGATAATATTATGTGGAATCTATTTTGCTTTTATTTAAATGATGCAGTGGAGAAATTTTAATATTTTACTTGCGAGAGATGACAAAAGGGTTTGCTTCTTATAATTTAAAAAATTTGCAAGCATCGTAACCAAGGGTATTTATTATAGGTACGTAGTGTTGTCATCTTTGAAGAAAAGTTTAATTTTTTTTTAAATTATAGTTTAAAATATAAAGACAGTATAAAGGTGCATTGTTTCTATATAACTGTAAATTACAGAAACTGAATGTAAATTATGTTGTTTTTATCTTATATGCATAAAAGCAATACAAATAGGTGAATATCTTGAAACTCGAGATGCAGTAGTAACTCCGAATTATGCAGAACCATGGTTTCCATTTCTTGTTGGTCAAAAAATCAGTTTTTAGTGTTTAAGCCGGATCATTGACGCGGAAATGTATAGGTACTTCCTTGTAAGTATACGAAATTGACGAAAAAAGTAAGCCAAAAATAATATAATAACTATATTTTTTTAAAGATGATATTTCTTCGCTAGAAAATACGTTTGTTTACATACTTCTTAGTCTCACAACTCAATAAATAATATCAATTATATATATAATAACTCTTGGAATAGACATGAAGCATTTATGTGACCAAGTCTCAGGTCACAAAAATGCATTCAAGACTCATATAAGAAAATCGCATCGAACAAACACGAAGGCATATATACAATAGAGACTCAAGATCACATCGATTCTTACGCTCATCGTTCTCACGTAACGCATATTATACGCAGCATCGCGACAACTGTTCGAATGTCACGTAGGTATATCTCTGATGGGCATACACGCGACGATGACGAGGACGACGAAGGCCATGGGGCTGTGCAAGAGGACACGGCTCTTGGGCTATGGATGAAGAGTCTTATACGCAGGCAGCACAACCATTATAGCTGGTACGCGTTATCAGGGCCGTTCATCGGGAGGCAGTGCATATAGCGCGTTTATAATATACGTAGGTAGACTATAATATGCTCTCGGCAACGTCGTTACTTCGTCGCCTCCCGGCTATTATAATAGGCGAGCGCTTATTCAGACGATAAACGGTCGACCGCTGCTGAATCGCCCAGACGTGCGACAATACGACTGCCTGCATACGTGTACATATATACGTCGTATATACCGTGTGTGCGACTATGCGCGGATAGTTGGAGCGCAGCGAACTATTGATACTGACTATATAGATATTTTCTCGGATAGCGTTGTTGCTCGAACTGCTTTTTCAAAATGTTACGCAAAGCTTTGAATGATATGATATTTGCTTCCCGATGCACATGTAAATTATTTTTGGGATGAATGGGCGAGTAAGTTTTTTAATAGCTAATATAAAAAAGAATGCGTATAAATGTGTTAGTCAATTATTGACGTGAAAATATAGTTTCAAATTAAATACTTTTTAAACTAAATCTGTAGATGTGTTGATTGCTTTACATTATTGTATCATTAAAATTATTTTTCAATGTCTTAGAATATAGTAAAACCGACAAATACCACTATCAAAGTCTTTTATGAAAACTATAATCTTATTAAGGAGGATGCATGCCAATGAATGTCCCCGATAAATGTCAATAGGGAATGCATAAAACTACTAGAAATATGAAAAATTTATGTAAATTTAAAGATTCTTATACGGCTCTATATTCAAGTGGGGAAACGTTTTCAAAGTAATTTTTTGTACTTTTCACTATAACTAATTTTCGCATGAAATCTTGATTTTTCCACTTACTTCAGTTAACTTCAGCCTTATTCTTTTTAATCATTCCGACACTTCCTCAGGTTAATTTTCTTTTTAAGTTTCATATATTTTAATAAATTCTAAGCAAAAACATCAGTTTTCTATATTCCCCTGCGTTCCTTTGCTTATACTTAGAGTATGTTGGCATCCTCCGTTATATAGAATTTTTTAACTGAATTTGAGTATACTTATTCTTTTTCCTATAATGACTAATTTGAGGATTAATTCTTTTTGTATATAGGTTCGTTGAATTATTATTCTTTTTTTTTTTTTTATACAGAGTTATGATAAATATAGTTCTGTAACAAGGTGGCCTAAAATATACATGTTATCCCCCTCATAAATCTTTTTATGGGAAACAGCAGCTTCGAAGGACTTTGGTAAATCAACTTGGTGATGCTCGAGTCCTAAATGTATGACACTTTTAAGGTCTACTTAGTATTCAGTGTCACGTAGCTGCTACACTTTAATACATCAAAAACTGCGCGATATATCTCACCTCTTCTACTTTTTTACGTCACGCTACCGCTCTTATCCGCTCTCAGCTCCCTTTTACTTTTACGGGCACTCGTGTAGTCCAATTTTCTGCTCTCTCTCTCTCTCTCTCTCTCTCTCTCTCTCTCTCTCTCTCTCTGGTCATATTCTCTTTCTCATATTTCTTTCTCCTCTTTATTTTTACTCTTTACTCGTTCTATGTACTATGTGCGGGTATATATTTTTTAGAAAGACAGGTTGAACATAGTGAATTTATATATGTTTAAAAAATTTCTGCAGATATCTTATCAGAATCGATCAACATAAATATGGAAATTTTAAGATGCTAAATAATATTCATTCGTATAAAATAATTCATTTAGAATAGTATATATTAAAAATTACTTTACAGTTATGATGTACGAAACTTTGTACCTATAGGAATATTATGAAAATGCAAATTGAATTTTGAGACTATGTATATAAATTAAATGGAAGTAGATGCATGCCGAGTATAGTAAGACGTACGTTTCAATTGAACTATCATTACATTTTTTAATTTTTTCCTCTGATAAATTAATTTTATAAGTCGAGAAAAAACTGAGGAGAAATTAATTTCTTTTAAATTAAATAAATTAAGTAATACATTTCCTGCGTTTACTTGTTTATTACAAGAATGTCAGATTTCTTCTATCTTTTAATTGTAATAAATACAAAGAATCAAGTTCAAAATAAGAATTAAGCATATATATTTAAAAAGTCTATATTTGAATTTAAGAAGTATAATATTCAAAAAAGAAGGCATATCATCAACTTCATTCACCATACTTAAGAATTTTAGTTATACAATATATACACAATGTATATATACATTGAGTTGAAAATTTTCCAAAGAACTCTTCCTCACCAGATTACCATTTCAAGTAAAACTTGCAAATAAAGTATCCTCGAAAGCAACAAATACTTTTCAACGCACTTCCCTTATCTTTCCATCCCTTATACTATTCCCTTTCTCGGCAAATATTCTCCATTACTTCGCCACCCTCCCTCCCGCCTTTTATTTTCAACAACCTCCTTTTATCCCCACCCCAAATCCCGTCAACTCTCTCTCTCTCTCTCCCTCTTTCTGTGAACAGCACGAGTTCTTGGGTGTCGGAACCTCATCACTTGGTTTCCAGCGTCACTGGCGTGTGTGCGCCCGAGGCTCCAACGGCGTCGCACCAACTCCACTGCTCGTAAATTATTAAAAGTGCAGTGGTATATAGTCGAGA
The DNA here is from genome assembly GCA_900490025.1 of Megastigmus dorsalis. Classification (NCBI taxonomy): domain Eukaryota; kingdom Metazoa; phylum Arthropoda; class Insecta; order Hymenoptera; family Megastigmidae; genus Megastigmus; species Megastigmus dorsalis. The sequence continues at coordinate 9,249 of UELU01138848.1, forward strand.
GCGACGACAGCAGCGGTTTCTATCTCTTTTTCTATCGCTAGAGCTCCGCGCGCGCCTCTATGTGTGTGGACTGTGGATTGCGGATAGGTAGATAGGTAGGTATATACATATACATAGGTAGGTATAGCGTGCGTGCCTTTTGTTTCGTAAGCTGCCGCGGGGGATTTCTGATTGGCGCGTTCACGGAGCGCTGCCGGCCATGTCAGCCTCTCGCCTCGGCGTCCCTATCCGGCCAATAGCTTCGACTCGAGGGCGTGTACGCTTTCCTCTCCTCTCTCTCTCTCTCTCTCTCTCTCTCTCTCTCTCCCTTGCACTTTTTCTCTCGCTCTCTCACTCCCGCGGTAGGCGGGAACCGTACCCTTCTCGCCCCTCGGTGCTCTTTCTCCTCATCCCCACCCAACTCGCTCCCTCTCTCTTTCTCTCGGGCGTCGAAGCGCGTCGGTCGGGGGTCTCTGTTCCTCTCTTGCGCCGACCTTTCTCCTCGTTATTATTATTATTATTATTATATAGCATTATAGGTAATTTGATGGCGGTAGTGGGGCAATAGACCCGGGGAAGAGAGTTAGGTGTGCGGCTTCGGATAAGCCAGATGCATTGTGAGAACGGCGATAGCCGTCATTGTTTAGCTTGGGAGTTGCCTCCCGTGGGCAAGGTAGATGCGGACATTTTCAATGCGACCGTGTAGGTGTTACGGGCTTGCGGATTCGAGAACAAGATGGCGCCACCGATTCCCAGTAGCAGGGTATAGACTCACGGCCATATCCGTATATACCTATATCTGACTCATACTATAATCTTCTACAATGGATTTTTTCGTCTTGCTGTTATTTCTACTAATGGTAATACGTGATCAATTGTTACACAAAAAATTTTTTGCTGAAAAAATGATGATTTCTGTTGATACGTAAATTATTTTATTATAATACACTGAAACAAATGGCCATTATGATACAATATTTTCTTCGATACTTCCTATAATAAATTTTTATTTGAAACAAGTAACAAGGGGAACCCAAGGTGTCCGGGAAATCGATTTTGATGAAACTTTACACAGACATTCTTGGATCGAAAATATGAGATACCTGTATCGAAATTTTGTCAAATGGGTACTGGGATCTGAATTAATGCCCATTTCATCAAAATATATGAGAAATTATGGCTGTATTAAAACCTTTATTGCAAGGCCAATATATATCTTAGAGAATATTACAAAAAATATATCAAAAGTATAGATAAGAAGCTTTCACTTGCGTTTTTAAATAAGTTACCAGTTTTCGTTTAAATGTTATGAACGATCGAACATCGAGTTAATTTTGGATGCATTTTCAACTGAAATAAACGTTAAATTTTAAGGCCCAAAAATTAAGTTAAACTTCGATCGCTCATAACTTTTGAATTAAAAGTGCTATTAACACGTTCTAAAATGCAAATGATAGCTTATTATTTATACTTTTGATATTTTTTTGCGACAGTTTCTACAATATATATTGGCCTTGCAATAAAGGTTTTAATACAGCCATGATTTCTCATATATTTTGATAAAATGGGCATTAACTCATTTTTTCAACAACAACAACATATTTTCGATCAAAGAATATCTGTGTAAAGTTTCATCAAAATCGGTTCCCCGGACTCCTTGGGTTTCCCTTGTAAGTAAATATTAAGAAACAAATTTTTTTGGAGCAACAGAAGATTTGCCATGTGGGCCTAGATTAGCTGATTAACAAAAAAAAAAACCAGTAAGATTGAAAAAAGTATACATTATATATACCGAGAACTCGAAACTACTTTTTTTAAATGGATCGCGGGATAACTCAGAAAATATACAAGCAATCGACGCGTTTTATGTCTTATTTTGAATCTAGATTCTAGATAGATTCTTTAAACTGTACCATCCGAACTGGTTAAAAAAATCATTTTTTAACCTACATTTTATCACACATTTTTAACATCTTTTTTTGCACAAAATGGCATAATTTCAATACTCTGTTTCAATTTTATTTTTTATTTTTTTTCATTAAATTTAGATTAATGTGAAATGGCAAAGGAAAATTATAATGTATTTTTTAAAATAAAAATTTCTTAAAAGCACCATCGAAATTCTATAGTATACTTTGCACAGTAATAAAAACAAAGAAGCCAAAGTTTTCAAGAATCCAAAAATTCAAAGAACAGATCTTTCTATATAATTATTTAGCTAATATAAGCAAGTTTAAGTCAACTAATTATATGATATGTATAGTTCTTTCAAATAAACATTTGTTTGGAATTATTCAATAAGATATTTAATTACAAATGACCAATTTTTTATAAAGTTAAAATTAAATTGACATACTTTTAGGCATTTTAATAGCATGCTAATATTTATGTGTGTTATAAAAACTACATACCCTACATTGAAATCGTACAAATGCAAATGCTTAATCTTATAACTTTGTTTCTGATACCAAATAATATAACTAGATTATTTGGCATTATTTTTATTGTTTTCGTACTTAGTTATACATTCCTGTGATTGGATATAACATTCAAAAATATCGTTTATCTATATACTTATATGTACATATTTATCATGCAACTCCAGTCATATTAGAATTTATATTACGTATAAATTTTACGTTTATCATTGACATTTTAAAAATTATAATTTTAGCAATTATCTTGAAAAAAACATCAGAAATGATCAAGTAAGTCATATTTATTAAGAAAAATCATGTCTGCCACGTTAAAAATTTATGCACTATCCTAAGCAGAGTTCAAACTCAATATTCATGTACATATACAAAATTCAGACATCAGGTGGAAGAATATTAAAAAGTAATTACACAACAGTTTTACCAATTAGTTTATTTAGTTACTGAACATTACTTAAATGTATTAAAATTCCAGAAACAAAATCATAGAATATTAAACGTTAAAATTCTCTTTATTAGATAAATGGCTTTAATTCGAGTATTTGTATATTACTGCTTCCTTTCTTCGTATCTATGATGCATTTACAGGAAATGCAGAATACATATAACGCCACAAATGAACATCATGTCAAAGGTCGCATCAGAAAAAGGCAAAGGAAAAAACAAACTGATCCATCACCCTCGAAAGCGTTCATCACCACGCAACACATATCGAAATAAGCTCAACTCTAATCTGCTTGCGAGCGCATAATTCGGCCGGGTATGCAGTCATCGCGGCGAAAAGGTCAGAGGTTTTAATATCCTGGCTTGCACTTGTGCACCGCCACTTCCACATCAGTCAGTAGCAATAATTTGAATTAATAAGCGCAAATTGGACCCGCGCACGTTCAGATGCTGCACGACTATGCAGCATTTACATGTGTGTATATTGTGTATAATGTAGCCGCAACGCATTTCCAAGGATATACGTCTGATTCCCAAAGTCAATTTCTTCTATAGCCGAAGGAACGAGTCTAATTCGATTGAGGTCATTTGTTTGTGCCGAAAGAGAAGCAGTCGTGCACCGCACCATTCGCCGTTTGCGGAATTTGATAATGAACAAGTGTTAGAAAGAGGGGGAGCCCTCGAAGCTAATTCGATAACACGAGCGAATATCGGAGCAATGCCTTATGGTCATGATTGTTCCTTGTTCCGAGTTAACGCTTTTTTTGAGGGATGGGGAGGGGGGGATTTCTGAGAACGACGAATTTCTGGAAGATGCGCTATTCGTGAAAATCTGTCGCTGCTCGTTGAGCTGTTTAAGTGGACTCCTCTGTTTAACTGTTTCAGCGGATTTGCTTTAGAATCAATCTGTGTTTCTTATTGATGAATGTGGAAAGCGCGTGCATATAGTTAAATTCGACAATATATTGTTATACATTTATATTTATTTGCAGAGATTATGAAAAGTAAACCAAATTCAGATAATTTAAATTACTTACTGCTCGAAAATGGAAGTTAATTAAATAAAAGAGTTTAATTTCAGTCTTTGTATTGTACCAATATATGAATATTATTTTATAAGTATTATTGTATACAACGAAACCTAATTTATCGTTGCGTCAAATTATTTTTGTTTTTTTCGATTTTTCAACTCATTTAATGTCTAGATATGAAATAATAAAGTTACAAATAATGAAGTAATAAACAATAAAGTACGTTGAACAAAGTTCGAGTGATATATACATTTCGTCAAAAATTATTACTCGCATGTTTTAAGTTCAATTCGTGAACGTAGAATATTAATAATGTATTATAGTTTCAAGTTAGTCAATATGCGTTTACAAAAATCGACTTCAAATGTTACACTATTTTTGAAAACTAGTAGATTGAAAAACTTTCACATTTATTCAAAAAAAAAAAAAAAGAAAAGAAAAATACGCTGCGAATGTGAATATAATTAAGAAATTCATTTTACTTTTTGAAAGTGATTCGTCATTCCTTCTGTAATGTAGATGCAGATTGATGAATTCGAAAGTTTGAATTGGCCATATATGCCTACTGTAGGGTTCTAGCTTCTGTCATAGCTAAAATTGATATATAATAAAATATCAACGGGACATGAAGCAAAGCGATACCTATACATTAATAATTTTAGAGATAAATTAGTATAATTCACATTTATAAATATTATGTGGGTCGCAGAAATATAGTAGAGCGTCCGCTCTAGGTGATCCTTGGGAAAGCATAAAATAAACGTTGATTCATAATTAATAACTTTGCACAAAGCAAATATCACACAGCGCAAACGAACCGAACGAAACATTCATTTCTATTTACGGTCGCTCGATACTCGCACGTACCTCCGCCATATTTCTCCCCATCAACATCGTCTTTCTCCCTCGATTTCTCTCCCATCGATGCCGCACAGTTTTTATTATCCAGCGCCATATACGAATATCCTTCATCGATACCAGTCGTTAACGCAACACCGCGCGCTCGTGCTACGAAAAATGCCATTCGAGTGCATTCGCTCGTCTGTAACACACAGAGCGAGAGAGAGAGTGAGAGAGAGAGAGAGAGAGAAGCGCGGAAACTTCCGCTCGTATGTGCAAGCCGCTTGCGCGCCGCGTTAATCTCCCAAAGCAACTCGTCCTCTATACTTGTATAGGTATAGATATGCACATATACATATAGTAGTGCTGGCTGCGCAGGCGATGTGGCAAATGACATTCATTTGTATGCCGATAGCGATCGTGCGGTCATCCTGCAAAAAGCCGCACGGCCAGCCACGGAGGCCTTAATGACCGAGATGCGCCTAAACGATACCCCGTCGCAGATCTGTCAGTGACATTAAGGCCGGCCCTTTTATATACACCCTCCTCCACCTCCACCTCCACCTCCTCCACCTTCTCCTCCGCTGCAGTGTATAACCTATATATACATATACCGCACTCTCTCTCGCACTCTCTCTCGCCCTCTCTCTCTCTCTGCAGCTCTCGAATCGCGCGGGAATTAAAAACGTATTATGGTAGAGGTGTCGTTTGCCCGTACCATTAATCACGCGTCTCCTTTTCGCTGGACGATCTGCGATCGCTGCACTGCACACCTTCCACATGCGCGCGCCTCTATACATACGTATACACTGGCTGCAGCGATGCGAAATCATCCGCATTGCCTGTATATGTATATACATGTGTATGTTCGGGTAGGAAGGGAGGATCGCATACGCAGCGCCTTGTGTTTAACTTAATCACGACAGCGGCCGATCTTTTTCGTGCTTCCGCGAATTACGTGTCTCCGCGCGATTATGTTTCGAAGAACGAGCATGTGTGCGTGTGTGTGTGCGCGTGTGTGTTTGTCTGTGCGTTATAACGTGTGTCGCGAGCGGATGGCAAAGATACGAGGTTTCTTGTGTCGCTTCGAGTGTGCACACGCGTCTATATGCACCAGCGACTATAGTTCTTTTTTATTTTGTTTTTTTTTTATTTGCGTGGATGATCGGTATTATGCGAGCAGCCTCTCGCTTCCGTTTCAGAACTGGAAGCGGATAATAATTAAATAGCTTTTGTACATAAAAGTCCGAAAAAATTCTTGATGTCGGTTTGTATGGGCTCTGCACTTTTGGAATTTAGAGCTTTTTGTTCCCGCGTGAAGCGGCGGCCGTATATATATATTTATGAAACTTATTATGCTCTGAAAGTAATGAACGTTTAATGAATATACGGATGTTGCATGTTTTTTCCTTACTGGAGTGAAGAGTGCGAGTAAATAATATAAATTATTATCATTTCTACGCGATGTTTTTCCCGATTATTATCAATGTAATCATTTTTTCAAATCACAAGATGAGTTCGTATTTTGAAACAATTCCTTTTAAGTACTTCGATCAGATTGTTTTACATTATAAAAAATAGGATTTTGTACACTTAATATAATATTAATCAATGTAATTCAAAGATTATAGTTTGATGATATAAATACACATTCTTGTTATTAATTATTATTATAGCTTTCATTTATTCATTTATTTAATCAAAATAGAGGGTAGATTACGTTGTTTATTTTACAGCACATGTAAAATGCCACATTCTATTACTGTTTGATAGGACAGTGCAGATTGTTAAATCAATATTTATTGTTACTGCACGCATGCCGTTGAAACGAAGAATTATATTTACGCATCATAAGTGTTTTAATAAAACTTTATTTTACTTCAATAATTTTCATCCAAAAATTTATCTAATAATTATAATTAATTTGCTTTTAGAGAGTTTATTATTACCCAATAAAACAATAACATATATACTCATTCTTTTTTGAATTATTTCTTTTCAATAACAAGCTATTTTCAGTCTACATTGCGTGATCGATTTGGTGGAAAAAGGTTTTATTTTAAATGTCAGTTTCGAAAAGTTAACTTTTCAGGTTCCTTTTCAGTATTCCTTTTCAGAATATTATCCCAAAATGTTAATGTGGAAAATCTTCTATTTCGTGAATATGTTTTTTTCTTTGAACTTTAAGTTAGTAGTAATTGCATAAATATAACATTTTATAGGAACAAATTTACATTAGAACCTTATTCTCAGTCTAAACTACACTTAGACGAAAGAAACAAAAACAAAATATCTTTGGTATCCTTGTGGGTAAAAATTAGTTTCCTGCACGGAAGAAAAAAGCATTTTCGCGAGATAGAAAAAACCTTCTTATATAAAGTTGAAATAGTAGTAGTTTTTTTCAAACTGCACTTGAGATAGAATCTTTCCAAAGCTGAAAGAAAGAAAATTCCGTCAGTGATCAATAGTCTCTAGATAAGTCAATGACCAACGTCAGAGAATTTGGTATATTCATTTAAACAGAAATATCCGCGTTCTTCCTTCCGTGCGCGATACATGGCGCGCATTTCTGCAACATTATGGATAAAATCTCGATCTCCCATTTGATGTGTAACAGCTCACGTAGCCATTACACGTACTTATGCACGTACACGTACTCGTCCGAGCGCAGCATCGTCTGTACACATATAATGTATATTAGCGCGTGCTGGTCAATGCATCGTACTGCATTAAATTGCACTTGATGAATCGGACATGCCGTGCCACTGCTGCTGCTGCTGCTGCTGCTGCTGCTCTGCCCTGCTACTTGGGTATCAATGAATAGACAATTAAGAGGGTTTTATTGATGACTAGATTCTTGCGACATTACTCGTCGCCGCCGCCGCCGCCGCTTTGCCTTTCGTATATACAAATTATGCATCATAGCTATTTAGATCATGCGAAAATAATTTCATGGTGCAACGAACGTGAATTTATGATGCTGCAATGGGAATTACTGTATGGATGTATCTGCAATGTATAGACAACGTTACTCTTCTGGTTCTTACTACTTTGAACGACCATTAAAAATTTTTAAAATATGTAATTAAGTATATACAATGTAAGCATCCTACAATGATTAAATCAATATTTGTAAGACATAACACTAATAAAAATATCGCTTATCGTAGTTAAAAAAATAAATCATTTGGAAGGCTAGGAACGAATAGAGAAATAAATATTTAATTATATTATCGAATCCGTATACCCCAAGCAAATTGAAATCTATGTTCAAATATCTTATGTCTTTACGTATTAGAATAAAGGTCCCTATATCCTTATATAAGAGAATTTAGTTCCATAATGAGACAGCCGCAGCGTTACGCATGTACCTAATAGATGTGAAAAATACGCCAAGAAGCATCAAATATATCCCGAGCCAATATCGTCCGCCGCGCGTCCCAATGTTTAACAGCCTTTGAGCTGTCTCGGAAGACGCGGAGACGAGACCCGCAAAGCCGAGCTGCGATGCATCTCAAATGTAATCCCTCGCTC
>UELU01138849.1:0-32665 GCA_900490025.1 Megastigmus dorsalis
GTTTTATATATATATATATATAAATGTAGTAAAACAAAAATTATAATGATGTAAATGCATATAAAAATACAAATGGAATACAATATTGTTATAAATAATTCACTTTTTGCGATATCACAGTCGATTACAGATTAAATACTGATATAGTAAGTCAAAATACATTAGTGATGTCAAAGTTACAGCCTAATAATACAAAATAAAATTCACAAAAATCAGTCGAATATCTTTCAGTCGAAAAGTAAAAGTAAAAGTTGACAGCATAAAAACCATACATACTTACATCAAAGACCATTCATTTATACATTCATGCCAATAAATACATGAATACAGTTAAAAATGGAGTATATGAGACGTTACAAAATAAATTAACATTCCGTAACGCCACATGGTATACGTGTATATGTCTGTCTAGGTTTAATGGATGCTTCCTCACCGCTGATTTAAACTTGCCGAGCAAAAGAACGTAACGTGTTTCGGCAGGCAAAGAATTCCAAAAAGACGCACGTTGGACCTGGAACGAGCTTGCCCGTTTCTATACACATCCAGGGGAGCGCAAGTTCTTTTGTCTGTCCCCTTACAAGGCCTCTAGGTACGTATCTGGGAAGAAACACTACAGACAGTCGGGTGCATTCATACGCACAATTTTGTTCATCAATACAGCCATGAAATAATGTATCCTTAAATCAAAGTGTAGCCAGCCCAGAATAGTTCTGTGAAGATAGACGTGATCATCCCTCCTCAAGCCCATCACACATGAGTTCTGCAGAACTTGGATGAGGTTTCTCAGTTCCTGAGAGGCACCCAGCAAAACAATAGTACAGCCCAGGGTTGAGGACGCCACTTATATCGTTAATGTAGAGACAAAACCACAAGGACCCTAGCATTACCCTGTAGAACGCCCAAATTCGTGGTGATCCAGCCAAACACACCAGAAACATTTGTAATAACAACTTGTTCACGATTTTATAGGTAAGAGCTGATCCACACAAGTGTAGATCTGGAAAAGCCAATCAATCTTAGCCTCTATAGAAGACGAGAGGGAAAAATCGTGTCGAATACTTTACTAAAGTCAAACCATAGAAGTAACGTCACTATTTTCTTGTCGAGACACGACTGTATGTCCTCAGTGATCTTCAGTTTTGCTGTCTGCGTCAAATGATTCCGTCTAAAACCCATTTGCAAAGTATCGAGGATCTTCGACTTAGTGACACGCTCATGCATGTCCGGGTGCGATGTTTTGCAGCACCTTTGAAATCGTGACTTATATAACTAGAATAATGGAAAAAATTATGATTTTGTGATTTTTAATTTTTGCGATTTTATTCATTAAATACTTGTAACTTCTTTATTTTTTGGATTTTCTGCTTGAAATTTGTTTTTAGGTTCGCAATAATGTGTACTTTTAAAATAGATGATAAAAAAATCAATTTTTTTGTCATTTTTAGGGATAATAACCCCCTTAAAGTGGTGTTTTGAAAACAGAAACCATCCTCGGTACTTGAAGCAATAATTCTCTCGCGATCCTTACTATCATCACGGGGAGATAATGATACGACAGCAAAGTGTCCATTAAGCTCCTCATGCGTAAAGCCATTCAACTCCTCCACATGCATGGGTAAGAGAGGGCCTCTTTCCAGACGTTGTTAGTTGCAAGAGCATGAAAGCTCAGCTAATAATTTACGTATAAATTTAACGTCCTGACCCTCAACTAGCATATCGGCGTTTAAATCTACCATTGAAACTTTAGAGCTAAAATCCCCGCAAAAAGTACATAAATTTTCAACAAGATCCGAATCTTTTAAAAATGCTATTTTCGGATGACAATAGATTACAGTAATGAAAACTGGAGGGGATTTATTATCTTCAATGCTACATAGCATGTATTCGAGCATGTTTGGTTTATCAGGGTATTCTGTATTGGATGTAGCCAATATATTACATTTTAAATGCGATTTAACGTACAAAGCTACTCCTTCTCCGGTCCTGTCGAATTATCCTGTAATCATTAATGTTTATCACACTATCGGGGACACCCGAACTCAGACAGGTCTCAGCAGTCCCGAATAGACTATAGAAAGAACTACCATTAAGAAATTGACGGACCTCGTTAATGTGAGCTCGTAATGAGTTCACATTAAGAAAGCCCGCTCGCAAGACCCCCCTTTTCCTTTGTTAATTTGACTTAGCATTATCTTTCGAGATTTCTTTTGATTTCTTATTTTTATTTTTAGCCGCTATTTACTCATTTTGGTACTTGTCACTTCTTCCTTTGTATTTCTAAGGCTATTGGGAGACATCTCGTTAGCGTTCCTATTATTATTTTCAATTGAAACTGTTGTTTCAGAACTATTATTATTAAAGACAGTTGCAACAAAAGCGCCAAAAGGCATACAGGTAGTAGAAAAACAGTATCAAAGCGGGAGTCCATGCTCAAGCGTGCTATCAGGATACTTACAAAAGAGAAAGAACAGAGTGAGAAAGGAGGGAGGGACAAGGAGAGAGCGAAGAAGAGAGAGAGAGAGGGATGGAGAATAGAGTAGAAAATAATGTTTATTGGAGGCCGTGGGGTACACCCCATTTGGCCTATTTAAATTGCAATTGCACATAAGTTACGTACGTGTACATAATTATTAACAACAAAATAAAATATTTTAAAGAATAACCAAACGAAAAATTAAATAATTTGCGCTGTGTAGCGTGATAAAGAAAAATAACTTTTTAAATGCAAATACTGAGACGCAATATAAAATTGAGCAAGTAATACTAGCAGTAACAATAGTAGTAATAATAATATTAAAAAAAAAAACAGAAATATATATAAAAAAAAAAATAAAAATTAATGTAGTAAAAAAAGGTAAAGAAGGCAGTTTCTCGAGATATCTAGGTCCCAGTAGTCGGTGGTGTTGGAGGAGACGTTGGATGGTATTGTCATGGTGGTGATGATGGTCCCTCAACCTTTTACCGAAATGGCCCTCAATCTCTACTCGATTATCTCAATCGGCCCGGTCGCATGTTTGGAGTTGTATAAAGACGCTGTCCTTGAAGATGTGCACGCGGTCCAGGTGGAACTACAGGTTGGTATAGGAGATTGGACGCGGTGATAAGGAAAGACCGCCGCATGGCCTCTGTCCTGGGCATGGAGTAGGTAAGGACCCTAAGCGGGAGACGACTAGAAGAGCGCGTGTATACGTCAACGTTCAAACACCTGAAATTATTGGTCAAGCAAAATGGATTGCAATACGCCAGGATGTTATACGCCAAGGAGCCTATGAAGCGTCTGGCCGCAGAGAGCCAACCTAAGCATATGAATCTTGATGCTGAGCGCTTCGTTTAAATCACGGTAGACAAGACACGCATAGTCGCAATACGGAAAAATAAGGCTCTCAACTAGATTCTTCTTCATAGGAATAGAAAGAGCGAGCTTATAATTTTTTAGCGTATGAAGAGAACAGAAAATGCGACGTAAAATTAGATTTACCTGCGGGATCCAGTGGAGAGTGGGAGTAACAATGACACCATAATTCGATATTCAGGATGCGTAAAGTATAGGAACCCTATGAATAGTGGGAATGCTCTCAAGATCATAGCGAGATATGAAGGCCCCGCTACCCAAGAACATCGCTTTATTTTTTACGAGGTTAAGAGACAGACCATTATCAGCGGCCCAGATGACCACGGCCGCCGCGTCGCGCATAATTACAGCGATACCCTCTCGAAGATCTGCAGCAGGAAATAAGTGGTAGATTTGAGTGTCATTGGCGAAGATCATGTGCCATACAATACTCCGAATAGAGGATAGGTAGTTTATACATATGATGAATAAGAGCGGACCGAGGACTTTCCCTTGAGGGATCCGGCCGTGACCTTAATCCAGTCTGAGTTCGAGCCACCCTCGTCCACCACTGCCTGCAGACGATTGTGAAAATACGCGCAGGCCTCGTCGGAGTACATGAGAAGTTTGAGCTTCTGGAGCAGCAAACCATGGCGAACCATATCAAAAACTTTTTAAAAATCAAAAAGCACGAGTACGATTATCGTGCGTTTATCAATGGCTACCCACGCGTTGTTTAAAATTCCTAAGAAGGTCGTTTGCGTAGTATGCCGCCTGCGAGTCAAGAAGACTAGATGACTCGAAATGACGAGAGAATTGATCATGAGTTTTGCGCTCAAGTGCTTTGGACCCCTCACAAAGCTTGGTGATCGGTCTGGTGTCCGACATAATTGATATAACGGCTGACGTCGCGAGGGGAGAGAGAAGAGCTCGCCTCCAAAGGTTTGGAAAGACAGAATTTCTTAACGAAAGATGAAAGAGAGAAGTGAGAGGAGCGGCTAGCAGTGGGACTACGAACTTAAGCATTTCCGCTGAGATACCGTCAGAACCGGTGGCCTTGGAGGTTAACCTACGAATGTCCAGCAAGACTTCTCGCTGCGAAGCTGTCGAGAAGCTGAATGACTGGCCAGCCGGAGCAGAAGACGACTCCAGCGCAAGTGTCTGAAGAATAGCAGACGAGAAAGGCTCTGCGTCTGAGGCTACGCTGGCGTAGTGCCTGTTTAGGTCGGAACCGGAAAAGTGAGTAAAGGATAAAGCGCGGGGGGAGCATTGCCGAAAGGTGTTTCTTTTTCTCGGGTATTTCATGCGTTCTTGTACTGAGCCGTTGTAGTGTGTATGTTTAATAAATCGTTTGTTTCCTGGTTGTAATATTCGAGTGAATTATTCGCCTTCCATGCTTATGCATGCTGTCCTTATCCTCAAGGTACGGAACGGACTCCAGAAATAATGATCTTTAACGCTTTAGTAGAAATTACTGTGATTTAATATTTCAGAAGTGCAAATTGCGTGAAAGTGGATACCGTTTCATAATATAAGAATATAAGACATTCAAAGTGAGACGCGAAATTGAATATGACGCGTCGCGGTCGGATACCACAGTAAGTAATGGAACTCGTCCGCATAGTCAGCCTAACTCACGGTCGTTTGAACATATCCTTTTAATCATTCTCGAGGATAATCGTAGACCCAACGCTTAGTGAGTCGCGTTTATGGAACATTTAAATCGTCAACTCGATCTAATGCAATGGTGCGATGCCACAGAGCGTTCGTGGCGCCACAGAATTTTCCAGACCTAACGGTAGCGAATCTTGAACGTACTTACGCGAATGGTTAACTGATCTGGAAGCTATGAGCCTACTTTTCAGATAGCCGCATCATTACGCGCTTGCATCGACACGTATGAGCCTGACAGCGGGAGCAGCAGACTGATTTAAAACGAAACGAAACAACTTAATGGAGTGGGACGTTTCGAGCAGCATTAACTTGGAACGATAGCGCAACGACCCGCTGGAAGAGAATTATCGAGCGAAATCACCTGAGAGCCTAACCTCTCCAGCAATACATGTATAGTAAAGAGATACTATGCAAAGATGTAGATCTTGATTTCATAAAGTAACTAAGGAAGAAGTATTGATCGGTCTATAGTCAAAGAACCTTTTTAAGGCGATGTCAGAACGAACTCATATTTCTATTGATGCGCTATTGCACGACATGCTCGAGTACGTACATATGATGCAACAACGAACTAAAAGAGCGCGAGCTGCACAGGCACTAACAACCGAAGCCAGAAATTATGATTCAACCTTTAAGTGAGCTCTGTTCATGAGGATTCCGTTTGTAATTTCGGTGCTCTCAAGCCCTTAGGTGAGTTCTGTTCGAGGCTCGGTATCAAGCACATTCTTACCTCTTCAATACATGCGCAAAAGAATCGACAGTTGGAACAAATCCATTCGGTATTTATTCCCATATTGCAATCGAGCTTCAACCGAGTTGACTGTAAGTATTGGGACACTTCTTTGAGGCTTGTTCAACGTGATCTCAACGAAATGAGGTGTGCAGTCACGGGTAAAAGTCGATTCGAAACTTTGTATGGTTATACAGCACGAGGATTGGCTGAGTTTACTTATGGAGATCGACAAAAGTAAGATAAAAATTTAGAGCTGCAGCACGAAGAAATTACAAAGCGAATCATTGAACAGCAAGAGCATATAAAATTGCGGTACGACGCGAATAGAGCCAAAAATATACAGTTTCGGGAAGTTGAACTAGTTTTTTTTGGGTGAATCCAAACGTCGACGGGTGATTCGACAAAGCGGTAGGCTAAGAAAAGAGGACCCCTAGTAGTCGTGGAAGTTATGCTGAGCCATACTTATAAAATTGCCGATGTTAGAAGGATATTAAGAAGGGACAGCGATACTCTACGACGGCTCACTCAACTCAATTGCAACTATGGATGCCCCAAAGCAATAGTTATAATGCGAACAGTGATTTCGAGTCGAAGTCGTCGCACGAGGAGGAAGAGTTAGTGCGACCGAGATTGACTCAAGATGTATGCGTGGATTAACATGAAGACCGGGAAGAGAAACCAAAAAGGCACCGTAAGCAGACGGAAAGATTGCAGAAGGATGGCCGTCTCAAAGTCTTAATTGTTTGTTTATTGCGATCGAGCGATAGCCGTTGGGTTACGAAACTTCGAGAGGCCGTAGTCGCACGACATTCCCCACGCGACGCACGACCGGTGAGCATTTCCAAAAGGTGTTACTTTTTCTCGCGTATTTCACGCGTTCTTGTACTGAACCATTGGATTGTGTATGTTTAATAAATCGTTTGTTTCCTGGTTGTAATACTCTAGTGAATTATTCTCCTTCGTCGCATTTACATGCTGTTCCTATCCTCAAAGTACGGACCAAGCCCCAACAATAATGATCTTTAACGCGTTATTAGAAATTACTGTGATTTAACATACGTAATCTGCAAAATAATTGCCAACAATTCACATTTATTTCGTGTAGTTTTAATGCTTCCTTCTATATTTTTTCTTGATAACGCGAAAATACGCAATTTTTTGTACAGTGATTGCAAAACCTGCTAACGATTCCGCAATTTCGGAAAGAATATTATCATTATTAAGCTGTTCGATTGGGGGAAATAATGGAATGCACACAATCTATAGTTATGTATGCTTAGTCACCGTCCGCGCAAAATCCAGGAAAACACGTTAACAATTGACAGAAATATAATAATAATTGAAATTATAATAATAATAGCCCAGGCACACAAACAAATGGTCTGTGTAGCGGATATGACTACACTATTCGAACATATTTTGAGTCGCATTCTATTGATAGCTTTGGAGTAACAATACCGCAGGAATCGGAAAATATTAATTGCATATACGTATTTGCAATTTGTTTGGATTTATTTAACCGCGTTTTTCAGAATATTTTTAGAAAGTCTGTCATGCAGTTCGAATAGATATTAATTCATTTCGATATTAATTCCCTCGATATTCATCCCTGCATCGCCGCCGTCGCACTAGTACACGGTCCTTTGCCGGTGATCGGCTGCTCAGTTGGATAGAGGTCTGTCCGATATATTCGGAGCTAGGAAATCAGAGAGAGATAAGACATTCGTTTAATTCTAGAACCGTTCCAGGTAGTTTTTATGAACACATTTGATTTATAAAAGAGCTGACTTGAATTTTCATCGGAAATGGTGCGTCTCGATTTTATTCAAGTTCGATTTTATACCAAATAAAGCCGTTGAAAAAAGTAAAAATCAAGTGTCTGTTCAGGCCTTAATGGGTTAAGGGCACAGTGGACCTAGGCCTGCGTTTCGTGAAAAATCAGGAATCCCTGATATGCCTGAAACGTGGAAACCGATTAGGTTAATTGCGCTGTCAATCGAAAATCCTACACCGGATCCACCTACATACTTACTGGAAAGACGATCAGCTGGGAATCTCGAAAATTATATACTGTCGGTTTATCTTTCACCGAGGCAAAATGTTTATTTATAATGAAGAAGTATAAAATTTTAAACATTAAAAAAACAAGATATTTTTAATCATTGGACGAATAATGAAATAACAATTAAATCTATTTAAAAAAAGAAGCTTAACAACACAAATCACACATGCACTCATCCTACCACAGACTCATTCACGCCAATAAATGCGCTCACACTCTTTTTTTTAAATAGGTATATGGGGCAGAACATAATAAATTA
The DNA here is from genome assembly GCA_900490025.1 of Megastigmus dorsalis. Lineage (NCBI taxonomy): Eukaryota > Metazoa > Arthropoda > Insecta > Hymenoptera > Megastigmidae > Megastigmus > Megastigmus dorsalis. Next base: position 8,060 of record UELU01138849.1, read on the forward strand.
ACATACAGAAAATTTATAGCTCTGACCGAAGCTCGTAAGTCACCAAAATTAAATGCATAACGAATCACAGGTGTGGCCCACGTTAAGTCTAAGAATCAAGATCGAGCAGGTGTTGATAGATCGCCGTCTTAAATTTATACAAAGATGGTAAGTTGCGTAGAGAGTCCGGGATAGAGTTTCAAAAACGCTCACATTGAACTTGGAAAGATCTCATTCCTGTCTCCATGCGCATCTTTGGTATTGAAAGTTCCTCTGCAACCTGTGAATGCTCCTTGGCTGATGTCTGCTGAAAAAAGCCGACAAATACTGGATCTCATGTAATCGAAGGATTTTATACATAATAATTTCAGCAAAATAATTCCTTCTAGCATCAACACGCAACCAACCCAGTTACTTTCAGTATGGGGTGATGTATCTCACACATGTACTACTCAGTCTCTGTAATCGTATTCTCTGCTCGTCGGACGCATCAAGCAACACTTCAGCGCAATAGTCTAGATGGGGTACGACTAATGCTTCAACCAATCTTTTGCGTACAGTCTCGGTGATACTTACCCATATAAACCGCAGGCTGTAAAGGGCTTTACTTACCTTTTTAGTTATACAATCGACCTACGGTTTCCATGTTAATTTACTAATTATTTTACTTCCAGGTACTCGGGAAGACACCCTGAGCAAAGAAGGAGTTGAATAAACGAACTATATAATTCCACCAACACTGGCAAGGACTTCACTCCAACACTCTGCAGTATGTCATCCGCTCCCTTGCCTGCGATGAAAAATGAAACATGGCGAGAACTACACCTGGAAAGGAAACTAGTTGAAAAGAAAAACTGTCATCAGACGGAGACTGAATGATGTCCATTACATTATCTATATTCTCATTGGGTGCGATTTACATACCTGCAAAGTGAGAGTTAGCTCTTCCGGGGTAAAACCATGCAACTCGTCCTTGCTTTTGGGCAAAGGCCGATATTTCGCATTTCCCTCCAAATATCTTTCCTATGATCTAGAGCGTCAAAAAGTTGTTTACTGAGATAGGAGGCACGCTCTTGATCTATTCGCATCACGACCTCGTTGCGTAAACAAAGAAATTCATCCTAGAGCACGCCACTCCCAGTCCTTTTATATCGTCTATGCATAACGTTACATTTGTTGATGAGTAGCTGAAGCTCAGCGTCAATCCATGGAGCTTTTTCTCTACGAGGAGCTACAGTTTTCAACAGAGCAAGTTCATTAATATCTTCCAATAGACTGGCGCTCAGACATTCAAGCGCCCCATTTATATCGAAGTCAGATTCTAAGGTATTTGTAGAAAAAGAGGGGGAACATCCGCACATATTCTCATGGCTCGTGATGATCGATAGATTTATTCTCATATTTTTGGAAAACTTCGACGAGCAATAAATTCATAATTTTTAGTATAAATCAATATTGTAAATAAATCGTTAGTGATAAATCAACCAGGGGTAAGAAAAAATCTAAATCTAATGTCGAAACAACATGATTTGACGCTTGGAGATTTAGAAGATTGAAAATCTCTATCTACTGGTGAGTTGTCATCCAATCACTTGCAATTTACTCATTACTGTGTAAATTTTTCAAAGTAGCTAGAAGAGCGTAAAGGTAACTTGCTTCTGCAATATATAATGAATTTGCCTTCTGGGACTAGAGCCATGCCCACCTACTCCCATATATGCATTAACGAAAAAACAGATAGAAGCAGTTCGGTATGTACAGATATTTTATCTCTTAATTTTATTTTATCCGTTGTAACCTTAGCAGATGTAGCAAGCATATCCACTACATGGTCGCGAGTACGCAGCCGGTGATTGAACAGTTCAAGAGACTGGATGAGCGACCGAAACTGCCTCCAACAAAGTCCTGGTTTTGTCGAAGATGCTTTGGTCTAACCAGCCACCCATTTACCCAGAAACCGCCAAGATCGAGATCAGAATCAGCCCCTTGAATGTGGTTTTTGACAAGAGCGACATCTGTGTCTTGACTTCGGCCAGAAGCAGGAGCTCGTCAGCGCCACTCAGCTCCGACACCGAGCTTTATTCGTCGTTTCTCGCGGTTAGCGCCACCTACTTCGTGCCACAGTGGTACACCTCTTGGCTCATCCTGGTGTTCCGATCTACTCGGCGATCTACGTAGCAGATGCCACCGAAACCCGCATCGACGCGTGCGTCATCCAGTCGGCGAAGTTGCAGCACGTACGGGTTTCGTCGAGAATGGCTCAGGCTATCATCTCGGGCATCACCATCTCTACAGCCTCGTTGCAGCAGCATGAATCTACGAAGGTGTGTATACCGTGAATAGTCGCTGTGCCAGAGCCACAAGCTACCAGGCTGCCTCTGCAATCATCACTACAGCCACTCTGTCACTCCGTAAATCACTCGGAACGGCATTTACTACAGAGTCTTTTACTACACCAAACTCTATGCGCTAAAATTAATTTCATACTTATTAAAATTTTGTCTCCATTATGGTGGCTTTTAGGAGCCATGGCATTTACTCCTCCAGTATAAAAGTCCTTTTTACAAGCAAAATCATCACTATTCAATGAAAAGAAATCTTGACTTGTTCAACCATTCCATAGAGTCTGTAGAGGAAAAAGACGTGCTTCAGGACAAGAGACCGAAGGAAAACTCTGTGCTTGAACCAGTTGTTTATAAGGACTCTGGAAATCAATTTTCTACAATTTCTTTAGTCGTTTATGATGGAAATAAAGGAGAAAAGAAGAAGCTGCATTTTTTCCTCGAGGCTCTCACTTTTTCACTTCTGACGATGGTATGTATTATTTTATATGTATACATATACAGTAAGTTGTAAGTGGTTCTGAAATGATACGTAAGTTGTAAAACTGTTACATTAAAAACTACACATATAATAAAATTTAATATAAAAATGGTATATGAATGATATTTAAAACTTTTGTTTCATTATTTAATTTCAGATTGCAAAATTGTAAACGTTGGGAGAGCAAACCCAACAAAAAAATTGAAAAAACTTAAAGAGTAGTAGAACAAGTATAGTTAGCGATCATTACAGGTTCATCCTTTTTTTGTTCAGTTTTCAATATTTTAATTTTTGCAAGTTGAGCCTAATTCTGTGGACTACAGAAAAATGGGGTTAATACGAAAAATTTAGCGATTAGCTCCCTCAAACTTAATATTTTATTCCAATGTACATATATTATATAATTTATAAATATACTGTGATGGATTTGCGATTGAATTTCGAATTCAATTGATAATACGATAGCACGTTCGATCCAACGATGCGCAAGCATCGGAAAATGTGATCGTGCAGACAAACATCAGGTGCATCACGAGAGAGCGAGAGAGATTCGCGATAGGTTGAGGCTATCGAGCCACAGATCGATTTTGGTCGCAGAGAGCCGTCCTTGGCTTAGTGGGTAAGGCGCTTGCCTGCTAAACAAGGCGACTCAAGTGGTCGTGGATTGGATTCCCGTCTGGAGCCCGAAAATTATCTAAGAAATCTAAAAAAAGGGTTTTTAAATTTTACAATTATTATTAAAATTTCAAATATATGGTTTAAATTTTATATTAGTTTTGTGCATTAAAAATAATAATAAAATTTTTTATTTTTAAATTAATATACAAAATAATTCTTTTTGAATCCCTTTAAGGAGGTTATTTACCTAAAAATGACCAAAATATTGATTTTTTATGTATTTTTAAAGTATACATTATTTCGAACGTAGAAAAAAATTTTCAAGCTAAAAATTTAAAAAATAAATAAGTTATAGGTATTTAAATTATAAAATCAAAGAAGAGAAAATTTATGAAATAATGATCTTTTTCATCATTGTAGTTATAGTTAAGTCACGATATCATATTTTCTATATTAAACAATATATTTTTATATTTTGAGAAACTAAAAGTCATTCTGTAAAACAAAGATTTAGTCATCAGGGCTTTCAGGTATCTATTCTATGTCGTAAATGCTGTAAAAAAATACAGCGTACGTGAAATACAATTTCCGCTATTTAGTATCATTAATTTAATAAGGTTATAATTTTCACTTGTAGAAAAAATAATTTAAAACGGCAATTGTTTACTAGTTGCGTTCATTGTATAAGCGTATTATGTATTTAATTTTCAAAAGACAGCGCATTGCTAGTCGCTACTCTATCGATTGTAGTACACGTTGCCTACCTTATCAACAGGGAGAGGTGGCAGCTCGAGCGAATACATATTGCATGCAATCATATTATTTAGATTTAAGTTGTTTACAATCTACCAGAAACAAAGTCAGTTGTAATAAGTGTTGAGATGATGTGTAGTACTAAAAAAATTTTGAATGAAAAAGTCACTGATATTAGATAAATATTTAGTGTGATATGAAGAAAGCGTTTCTTTGTGCGATTACTTATTCCAGGCAAAAAAGGATAATAAATCTTTGCCTGCACGTACCGGACTGGACTGTAAACAAGTCATGAATATACATTTATTCCAACAGTGAACATGTAAGTATTCTAATTCAAAGAGTTTAAGATTATATGATTTCAATAATTTTATGTATTATTTTATATGTATACGTATACTTCACAATTTACCTGAAATAATTGTCATTCTGATTATGCGAATGCTACATTCTTACAGTTTTTATGAAAAATATTTACTTTTAAAAGGAGTAAAAAAATAAAGAAATAGTTTAAATAAGTGTATAAAATATATATTAAACATTAAATTACTATTCAACTTTAAATTGATGTATCTCCTTTATGCACTTTAAGATCTTACGTTCAGGATCCTGGAGGAACTATAAGGTCTTAAAATTTTTATAATAATACACTAGAGGTACTGATGCTATTTATATTAACCAAAATTCCAATTAAAATGAAAGAATCATTGTCAATATAAAAAAATTGAAATTTAAGATTTTTTTTTGCTTAACGAGCAGTATTTTATTTTAGAAAATTCTGAGTTTAATTTCTTGACTATATAACTAGCATTAGTTCCTCAAGCAGCCTTTTACAAACATTTTGATACCTTATAAAGCAAAATCCATCACATAGTTTGTTCAAGATCCTGCGCGTGGCCAGAATATGTTGCTGAAGTAATATTAGAAAGTTACCACGAACTTCTTTTATTTTTCATAGTAAAATTGTCATAAATTGTCATAAATTGTTATAAATTATTATAGTCAAATTTATGATATATATTGTATTAAGGAGGTGCAGTAGCGACAAACGTGCTTTTTCTTTCGCTGATATCTTTTTCTATTTACAATGAAAATTAATATTTGGACTTGAGCGGCGTAGTGCTCGATACAATGAATTGTCCTGTGCTAGCTGAAGTCGATCTGATTTGTCGGTTTTCCTCCTAATTGGAACCAGTAAGACACGTTTACGCATTGGCAGCTAACCTCAAAATTACGGTTATATCTAGATGTGTTTATAACTTTTAATATTTATAATTTTGCGTAATATCTGGACTTGACCGGCGCAGTACTCGTTGCTATTAATCATTTTGTGCAAGATGGGGCTTATGTGATTTATCGTTTTTTTAAATTAAAGCCTGAGGAGCCTTTAAATATAATTAATGCATTTTTTTTTTAATTTTAGGTGAATATAGGAAAACACACGTTATAGGGATAATGCTCCCTTAAAATACTAATTATAATGTTGTATAATACTATTTTGTATTAAAATTAAAAATAATTATTAAATAATTAAGTCTAATTTTAGAAATATAAAATTTAAATTGAAGTTAGTTCAATATAAAATTCAATAAAAAATTGTTATAAAAGAATAACTTTTACATCTTATCAAATGATTGAATATTAAAGGATAGTATATTATATAAATATAAAAAATAGTAAAGAAATCAATTATAGTAACTAAGCTCGAAAGGATAACGGTAATGACAAGTTTTTATTTTCATAAATTGTATTCGGTAACTTTTGAACCACATATCATTTCGATCTGTCGGTTTTTTTAGTTTTAAAAAAATTATTTTTGTTTACTTTTTAAAATAAATTTATATTATAAAAAAGTTATTTTTTAAATCATTTAATTTTTTAAAATATTTTGCATTGTATGCTAATTGCGTTTCCATCGTTGTCGTTGATCACTAACATTTTCGTGAGTCGTATTTTCTATATTTATATCGTACATCCTATATTTATAATTCTTTTATATATTTAAACTATTTAATACAATATCTCGTTAAATATATGAAAATCTTGTGACACGTAAGTATCTCGAGATACGATATTACGCGCCCCCATGAGCAACAAGCAGACACACGCGGTTAATTCGAAAGAATATTATATCAGAAAAATATATTTGCGCGTGCGGTACGCTCGCAATTCATATACGTTCTTCTTCTTGTGCAAAAATTCAAATTCCAGTGTGCATGTTCGACGGTGTCGACGTAACAACTCGCGTATTAATTGTAATATTCTTTAATAGACGAATAAACGTCCTTTTGTTAATATTATTTTGCATAGCGCAAGTAATTATTATACAGTCAACTCACTACGTCTAAGCCCCGAATACCGCCACTCTCCGCGGGTCTTGCAGCTAGTCGAAGATCGTACTCGGTATGCCCCGGGGTAAGTACTCGCCGAGTACGACGTACGTTCCCAAGGGAGGAACACGTCAGATTATCCCCTAGGAAACCCTGTTACAATCTATATCTTTAACTATAACATAACCAAGAATTTTTAAACGAATATTAATTTATCAGGTATTGAAGAATCATAATTAAAAAAATTATATTTTGAAAGTATTAGAAAATACCAATAAAATGAGACGTCAAACATCAAAACCCATTAAAATATTCTTTAAATAAAAATATTTAAAAAAATTCTTAACTAAAGGCTTAAGAAAAATATACAGCTAGATTTACAAGAAGCTAGTCATTGAAGAATAGTAGACCCTGTAATACCGGCATGGAGTTGTCGGTAGGATCTGATGCCGAGTCGAGGCCAGTGGTTAGGGAGCACGCCTCGTACTCTGGGCGTCGGAGATTCGACTCCCGAGCACCGCGTATTTGTATTCTACTATTCCAAATCCTACCCCTGCACAATATTTGTATAAAATTTTGAAAAGATATTATATCAGTTTTATTCCTATTATTATTTTCTCAGGAAATAACAAATCTACATGCCTGAAAATTTAGCAAATATTCTTAATAATTTTAAAAAATTCATAGGGATTGATAAAGAGACTAAAAAGTTAAGCCTGTGGTTCAGATAATGACATTATTCAAAATAACAAAAAACTAAGCAAGCTTTTTGAAAAGATGTATCAAATTGCAGATAATTCAAAGGTCTTTCAAACGCATATTATAAAATTATAAAATATTAAACGTTCAATAAAAAAAAATTTAGGAACTAAAAATCAAAAAATTAATTTCTGAAATATAACAAAAGAAAATCTATGAATCTTAAAATTATTTTTTAGTCGCCATTCCACAAAAAAAAATGGATAAATAAATATTTAAATTTTAAAATCTGTTCATCCGTTCCGGAGGTACAGCGGTATATCCGGCACAATCACACACACACACACACACACACACACACACACACACACACACAGTTGCTGTTCAAAAATTATCTTTCAAAAAATTGCAATGTTACGATTTGGTAAGAAATTTTAAGATTTGCATATTACATGTAACTTTTTATAGATATCGAACAAAAGAAATATGTGTCAAATCTGTTCCTAGAAGACATAGGAGAGACCGAGGGAAAGTGACCCCAAAAATGCTTGAACAAAAATCTAATTTTTTTTAAAATATAATAGTATGTGAAAATAGCTTATCAACAATTAACACAATGTTATTGATAAAATAAAAATATCAATATTTTAATGATTTTATAATACGTATGCTGAAATTATCTGTAAATTTTTATTAAATTTTTAAATGTCAAATTATTTTGATCCCAGTACTGAATATTGATAAAAAATTTCATTGCTATAATTACATTAAAATTACACATCTTCTTTATCTACAATTGAGGTATCTAGAAGCTGAAAAACATGGATAGACAACACTTTCTCCGTTCACTTTACTCCGACAGTGTATGCACGAAATAATTTGTTTGGTAATTTCTGGTTGATTTACTCTTTTTCTAACGGAGGAGAATGATGTTCCTACATTGATTTCCTATACATACAAAAAAAGTTTCGCAGAAGATATTATATTTTTATCACGTCATAAATCAAAAACATAATTTAGAACATAAACCGTTGACGCGTATGCTACAAAGCTTAATATTTAATAATTTTGAACAATTGACATATTTTGAAACTTAAATATGCTTTAAGGTCATCGTTTTATTACATAAATTTATTGAATTAACCACTATTCTACCAATATTATACTTTACAGAAAGTAATTAAAAAAGTTCCCTTTACCCCTGAGATTACTTTATCGTAGTTTCCCCAATTCAAATTTCAAAAAGAACGGTGATGCGGACATACTCTGACCATTCGAATTGAGATGGATTCAGTCATATTTAATATATTTTAAAGTCATTTAAAAAAAATTAATTTTGTTCACATTTGTGTACCACTCCAGCTGTCCCTGAACATGCTTGTGTGCCCCCGATTTACATTTCTGTCTGTAAGTTTGATCGCCTTATGTGTACCTCCTATAAGCATCTTAATGAGCCGAGAGGTTATCGAAAAAATTAAATAATTATCCACAAAGCTCATCTGATAAAAATTTTTAAATTCTTTTAACTAATTAGATAGATAAAATATACTAGCGTGGCAAAGATGTGTAACTCAGATTGAATAAGAAAGATTAGATTCACCACCCAAAAAGCACACACTCACAAAGACATTACCATAAATCTTAAAATTAACTTTCTTTACTCATTATTTACAAAATTATAGTATTTTCTTACATAATATACAATTTACATGCTGGAAATCGTTATAATAACCGATTTGTTTACTTAGAGAAAGTTACAAAATGTTAAGGTTTCTGACCAGCGCATTGATGAAATCTTGTAAAAGCGTAATATAAATTAAATATTACAGTATTTTCACACATTTTAATTACACGCATACGGATAGGCTTATTAACTCGCCTTGGTACGACTTACCATGGCACAAAAGTTAATGTTAAACTTCCATAAGGTGGCCAATGCTGGCACTAAAATAATGATGGATAATAGTGATACAGTTCAATACTGTATTACTATATATTGTATTATATCATTATTAGTTTAGTTTTAGCATTAGTCATCTTATCTAAATCTAACATTAGCTTTGGCGGAACTATTAGTCTTACCAAGGCGAATACGGACTTATACCCTATACACTTTAAAAAATTAAGAATACAGCGCCCCTCATTTTGATAAAAAACTTATCTAAATAAAAAATTCAGGTGAAAAACGATCCTTACGAACCAATAAAGCACACTTTTTATTAAAGGACCGACGTTTCGAACGTTTGTTTATTACATCCCTCTTCAAGGCCTAAAAGTATTATTTATTGCTATTGTTATTTATTGTTAAAGTATTGTTTACTCCCTGAAGACGTAATAAACCAACGTTCGCAACGTCGGCCCTTTAATAAACAGTGTGCTTTATTGGCCCGTAAGGATCGTTTTTCACCTGTAATTTATTAATCATCTAAAAATGTTTCACTCATTATTAAAAAATAATGCAACAAATCTTATTATATTTGTTGGGTTTACTATTGAAATAATAAATATTTTTTTAAGTAATAGTTACTTTATGAAAGTTTTTTTTTTTAATACAAATGAGTTTATTGCGGAAATCTATAGTTTTAGAAAAAATAAAGTAAGTTTAAGAAAAAGTAGAATAAATAATAGCATTTGTATTTATTAAAACAATATTTATTTGACAATGTTGACAAAAATAAGACCATAACGCAAATATACAAATAATTATGACTTATTAAAAGTTAACTATTCCTTTTTTATCGATTGTTTAAAAACACATAATGGCCAATATGTAATATGTAATTTTATAAAATAATGGATTTTGAATGAAACGCCCATGTTAAGAAGAATATTTATAAGAATTTTTTGTTTGCTGCACACCTATTTTTGAAACCGTATTCAATTTGTTAATGTGCAAGAAATATATGTTTCTGTGAGAAAGGTTCACAATGAACAAATTTGGTTTTTTAAATGATAAAAAAGTTCTTATCTTTTATCTTTTAGATAACCATAATTGCCACTAATTAAGCAAAATAATTAATAGTGTTTCTGAACATTCACTTTATGAGAAAAAAAATTTTCGTTCAGTTAGTTAATTTTACAGATTTAGTTTGCAGTTTCCTAAAAGCTATAAGTTCTCTGGAATTGCTTCTTTATATTATAATACATATATATAAAAGCAAGCTCAGGCGTAGTGTAGAATAGCGCGTACAGTTTGGCACAGCCTTGCAATATCGTACTTTATATTTCATTTCTCAAGAATTCATCACTTCTCCAACTAGAAATTTTAGGCACTTGTATTTTGAGAGTTGTATTTTCGAATAAAAGAATTTATTTTGAAAATGGAAATTTATTTAGAAAAATGGATTCAACCTTTTCACATTTTGACACAATTTTTTGACATTGATAAAGAATTTGAAAGAAAAATAGTTGCACCGTCATAAAAAGCAAAAAAAACTTTAGGTTTATGTCTTTCGATCATTTGTGGGAAGCTTACCATTTTCTGATGAGCGAGTTGAACTGAGCACATTTTGTATGAAAAATACGTTAAGCGCATCTGCTAACTGGCTTTTGTTGAATTCTGATTTGTAGTAAGCAGAATCTTCAGCAAAGGTTACCCAATTGGAAGAAAACAGTGTAAACACAAGTCATATTACCAAATTACTTTATCAATGAGATATATTATTTAAAATTAATATTAACATTTTTATGTCTTGTTTAATAAATATTACTACAGTTTAATGAATATTTATTGGTGATGATAAAAATAAACAGAGAAATATTTATGTGTAGGGAAGAACGGGTGTTACAGGTAGTAATTGATCTGCGCATGCATTAAATTACATATTTCGAAAGTAATTTTTATTTTCATTAAAATCTTTTTAAAAATTCAAATATACACATTTTATAAGTAGAAAATAAATAGTGTACCACTTCTGACAACTGTTCGGATAATTTTACGCAATTGAAATGGTTAGAAATTACTATTATTTAATAATTTACTCAATAAAGAGGTAAACGGTTTGTTAATTAATTTACAGAAAAGGCATTTAATTTTTGAGTACTGCCTTTTTAACCATATTTACGATTGTTTTCTTTGTAAATAATTGAATTTCTTTTATAAGCCCCCAACTTTCCTCACACTCGCTTTTACGCTTAGTTATTCTAAGATTCATTGACTTTTTCTATTTGAACGCAATATTAAAAATTCGACATAGGGCTGCTTATTCTTAGATTATTTACTCAAAACGCCGAAGAATTTTTTATTAAATTTATTACTTTGGATATATGCTATAAATTTATTAACGATAATTTAAGTTTTAAGAAGTTGGACGAGTATAGCTACGGACGTGAACTGTTCAATACTTTTTTCGTTCAATTTTTAATATTTTATTATTTTAAAAATTGAGCCCTATTTTCTGTAGTCCACAGAGTTGGACTCAACTTGAAAAATGTTAAAATATTGAAAATTGAATGAGAAAACTATGAAATGGGAAGTGTCGGTAATTATGCTTCTTCGGTTTCCTCATAAGGTATTTCAAAAAGTAAATAATTATTGAATAAGCCAAACATTTAATCGCTTAGTTTAAAAATTTGTTGACATGCAAGCATCAAATTCCAATTTTAGTTATGTACTTTCATTTTATTATAAATTCTATCAGTTAATTTTTTTTTATTTATAACAAATATAAGCTTCAGTATTATTAACAAAGCTTTGATTTTTAGTTTAATATAATTTGCAAATCAGAATCTCAAGAGTATGCAAGGTCTTCTTTCTCCGAAAGACTAGGCGAAATACTTTTTATGTCTAAGGGGTGCGCGTCCCTAATTATAAAATAAAAAAATCAATATCTTACCCCAGAAGTTGTGCTCAAAAAATAGGGTGACTCCCCCATCTTACCGTCATTGCCACCCCAGGCTCTACCATGCAGCAGCCTTTTCGACAAGCTGATTTTTTAGGGCGCAGACTCCTGTAAACGAATACTAACATAACGAAAAAGGGAGACAGAAAAAAGTAGAGGGGCTGCGTGGCAGAGCAAAAGATTAGAGACAAGGGAATATGTTCAACGAAAAATAATTCTTAAAGAAAATTCTATATTCTTATTTACAAAAAAAAAATCATAACATTTATATTCCAAATTAAATTATGTAATTTGACTAGAAAGAATAATACTTACAATTTTTATGATAAATTTTAAATAGTTCAATATTGAAGAAATATTATATTAATTGAATTTAGAGATTCTTTTATTGACATTAGATGTTTTTAATGTAATTTTTACGACTCAAAGTTCATCTCTGAGAAATCTATGTTATACTTATTTGAGTAAAACGGACTATAATATAACTCTAGTATAATAGCACTTATATTTATCAATCATTTAATTATGTGTTACATAACTTTAGATTTCCATTTGATATTTACATAAATAGAAGAAAAAAAATTAAAAATTTGTATACTTCAATTAGCAAAAAGACATGAAGAAAGTGTCTCTAAGCTGAATTCTTTTGGACTTAGCTAAATAATAGTTCTTGATGAGCAGATCAAATTAAAATTTTACAGTATGCGGAGAGTTAAAGATATCGCTACTTCGATACACTTTAATACAATTTCATAAATTTTTTATCGCCACCGAGGTCAGTAAAATTAACAACTATTCATCATTTATTGTGTATATTTAACCCTTACAAAGACTTCTCAAAGAGAAGGTATTGTATCGATAAAAAATTTTCGTTTTATTAATGAATTCAACACATTTTTAGTCCCTGTCGCCGAAAATATGTATGTTTTAAAAAGGTCTTTATGAATGTGTGTATGTGGTCTAAATTTGTTTTTGCTATTTTTTGAACCATTCGATTTTTTCAATGAATTTTTGTATATATTTCCTGCTATAGTTATATAACAGCATTTAAATTTTGGAGTAGATTGTATCTTATTAAAGTGAAGTATAGCAGAATTTATTGCTCGCATGGCGAGTATAACACAGGCCCACAAAAGTATAAGAGGATCTGATGTCGAAACAAGACACACGTTCACTACGCATATTGTAGTGCTAATTCAAAATCTAAAGCGAAAATAGGAGTTTTTCTAAGGCAATTTCAAGATATTTTATATTACAAGCATTTCAATATATCTTAAATTACGAAGTTTAAATTTTTTAATATTTTCATAAGTGGCTATACGAAGTACTCAATACATTCTTCAGAATCAATTTTTAATCACCTTTATACATTTTTTTTCTCCAAAATATGTCAATTTAAAGTTCACAAGAATACAAAGTCATACTTGTTTGTTTAATTTATTTGCTCTTGAAATACGTTTTTAATTTTAAAATTATCATATTTCAGAGATAAAAAATCGTATGAAGGCCATTACAAATGGATTTTGAAGGGTATATTAAGTCTTCATAGTGCCACTTATCAAAGTAATAAAAAAAATTTAATTTCGTAAGTTAAGATATCGAAATACTTGTAATATAAGATATCTCAAAATCGGTCTAAGAAATCTTCTACTTTCACTTTAGAATTAGGCGGTGCACGTGACATGGTACCGACTCAGAAAAGTGCGTGAAATGGAGCTAGATCAACGGAACACATGACAAAGTGCTAACTCAACTGAGCACGATAAAAAGTGACAATTCGCATGCTCCGTTGCTTTATCGACTTTCGAGACATTCTGCAGAGTTTAAAAAAAACCGTTTTTCGTTTTGCCGTTTATGAACCAAACGTAAGAAATTTATTCTAATTAATAATAAATTAAATATTGTTTTCAAAATTTTTTTATTTATTGAGGAGGATATTTTAAAGAAGCACATTAAAAATTTTGATGACGACCATTGCATTTTTTACTTAAAGATATTCTCCGGTTGATGCGTTGCAAGAAGGAATATTTTATTACTACAATATCTCAAGGAACACTAGGACAACATTTTAATTAACGGTCCGTTTTCATACTTAATTTATTGCATTTAAAAATACTTTTAATACTTGCTTTAGCTTATTTAAATAAAATGCTCTTGCGCAATATTTGATGGTTAATTTTTTAAATACATTTATTTAACTAACAGGGGGAATATGAGAGGAAATATGATATACGTGTCTCGTAATTTAGTCAAATAGGCTCTAGGTCCCGAGTTAATACCCATTTTATCAAAATATATGAGAAATCATGGTTGTATTAAAGCCTTTATTGCAAGGCCAATATACATTGTAGAAAATGTCACAAAAAATATATCAAAAGTAAAGATAATAAGCTTTCATTTGCATTTTTGAACGAGTTAATAGCGCTTTTAATTCAAAAGTTATAAGCGATCGAAATTTAAGTTAATTTTTGGACCTTAAAATTTAGTGTTTATTTCAGTTGAAGAATACATTAAAAATCAACTCGATATTCGATCGCTCATAACTTTTGAATCAAAAGCGCTATTTACTCGTACAAAAATGCAAATCAAGCTTATTATCTATATTTTTGATATCATTGTTGTAATATTCTCTGCAATGTATTAGTATATAGGGTCCATTTGACAAAATTTCGAAACACGTATCTTATATTGTCAGACCAACAATTGTCTTATATAATATTTTATGTTTTTAAGGAAATAATTATACACAATTAAATTTATTCCACCTAATTTTTTTACGATTATCAGTGATAAAATATAACACATTATCCTCTTACTCTATAACCATATTAAAAGGATGTGTTATACTCGGAAAGATTCCTACCTTACCGGTTCTCGCATTTAACGAAATATATATAGATAGAGATTAATTTTTGGAAAAAACTTTCTGTCATCATCCCGTTAATGATGCCATAATTAAGTGGATTAAGTTTAATGAAATTCCATTAACAATTCACAGAGATTTTTGTCCTTAAAAATTTCGAAGAAAAATTGTTGTGAATTACAAAAGAATGTGAATTGTGGATGGAATTTCATGAAACTTGAACCACGTAAGAATTAGATAGATTTATATCGAGACGGCGACACATATTTTTTAGTTTAAATTTATCTCTATCTTTCTGTGGGTTATTCCAGGTCCAGGTCAAGCAGGAGGACGAAAAATTTAAATTTGTTCAAATTTTGCACACTTGTTGAGAATCTTAAAAAGCCCATATTTTGCAAATAGTTTTGTACTTTTTCAGAGTGCTAGTGTATATAGAATTATTATAAAGGTTTTAATGAATCAGAAGTAACAATTTATAGAGAAAAAATTGAACTTGTGACTGAGAAACATGTGAATCTGTGAGAAACGACTAAAAAAGTTTGTGTTTTTTTTCACTGTTTTTATGAGTTTTAATGTAAAAATAAATAGTCAAAGGTGTATAATGGCCAAACTTACTATAAATCTAATAAAAAAAGTGGTTACATTTTGTATACAAAGTCCAAGTTTATGTTGTTTTATCGAAGAAGGGATCAGTGATAGTTATGGCCGTTATTTTGCAATTTTTCCATTTTCTTTAACTATTTCTAATTTCTGTAACTTTCTTATAACTGCTTATCCCATAACCAGGTAAAGTTCTATAAATAGATATTTGTTCAAATAATACGTTAAGCTGTGAACTAAAAATTTTAATCATGTTGCACCAAAGATCCAAATTTTTGAATATACACTTACAAAAGTAATCTTTTTGTCTTACGAATAGATGATCAGAATAAATGATGACAACGGATTTCCATGAAACTCTCAGGAATTACTTTCTGTACAAAGTAATGTCTTAAATTGCCTGTAGACAAACCGCCAATTATGCTCATAGTTTTTTTGAAAGAAAAAGATATTTTATAAAATTTTAACAAAAAAAAAATGATGGTGTAGCTGAAAGAATTTGCATCTCACTAACAAGGACAAGACCAAGAGATGGATTTTCTTGAAACTTTACGGAGTTACTTTTTGTACAAAGAGATCCGTATACTAGCTTTTTTAATAGGGATCAGATTAGAAATACTTATCTTTAGGCTCAAAATATACATCTATATGTATTCTTGATGTACAGTAATGTAATTTGGTGAATAAAAACTATGATCCATTAAAAAAACAACGCCATGGATTTCATTATTATGCACAAAAAATAATCTCTGAAAGTTTCATGGAAATCCATTCTCATCATCTATTCTGATCATCTATTCGTAAGCTAAAAAGTTGGCGATTTCTAAATTAATTTCACAACTTTCTTTAGTCTTAATTACACCCAAGAAATTGCAAGTTTCACGTAAATAAACAAAGAAATGATTGAATTAGTTAAAAAGTCAAGCATAATATGGTTATATAGGAAAATGATAATGTCTTATATAATTTTATGGTTGATAATCGTAAAATATCGGTAAATAAACTGAAGCGAATAAAAGAAAATACACTCATACTTGCCAAGATTTTATCTTTTTAAAGGGAAGTTTTGGGGATAGAGATTTAACTACTTTTGAAGAGGTTGCGAACAACGCAAATTAGAATTGTATTAGTAAATTTTTAATTTCTCTAATTATAGATATTTGTATATTATTGACAAGGACATGATTAGAGATGTACGCGCGACCTTGAACTTGTGGGATTAATATTATATATATAAAAAAAAAAAAAAATAAGATACGTGTAGCAGCGTTTTTTACAATTAGACCTTAAATTAAGGTGGTTCTTTACAAAATCGAAGTTCTTCAAATTTCAAATATCATTAAATTTATTCCAATCTCAGTTGCCGAATAAATTTTCAATAAAAAATTACTTAAAGTTGCTTGGTTTTACATCGCACGTTATTAATACGTTATTTAACAGAAACAGTGCAGAAAATATTGTAAAAATACGGTATGAAAGTTAAAGATTGCACTTTCTAGGAATCGAATTAGGGTAACCGAACTAATTAAAAAGATTTTTTTTTATTTTTTAAAAAGATTTATGGAAGGATTACTCAAATTCATCCAAATGTCGCAATCTTTATTTTACATTCCCGCTAGGGAGTCCGTGAAGAACTACCAGATCAATATATACAGTATATATATGTATATATATCTTCCTGTATTACATAGTTGTAAGAGAAAAAAATTATGACTCAGCCCCCTCTCCCTCCTCTCCCTGACTCCCTTCATCCCCCCTCAAAATAAAGTAAATTTTGTCGTTTTTTACGTTATTTTGAGTATCATTTTCGCCCCCTCATCCTCCCTTCCCCCCCCTCAACAACCAAACCCCCATCACCCCATCACTCCCCATCTCATCCCTCCTCATGCAACTTTCAATAATAAATTTTACAAATACTAAATGATTGGCAGGATCTATAAGATTAAAACTTAACTTAACTTAACTCCGAACGTTTTGTTAAAGTATTAGAAAGAAATAATTAATAGAAAATGAATAAAAAAATTTTCGACATCCATTCTTTATTCAAACCAAAATATATTAAATAAAAAGCAAAATATATTTTAATTATTAAGGCACGCAGCTGCTCGCCACAGGCAAGTATGCTGCTCGCTGTGGCAGACAACGTCTACTATATCCTTCTCAATTGAGGTTTTCTAACCTAGGTGAATTTTGCATCTTACTTATTTTACCGATATAATAAGTAATTGTACTTTACATGTACATTAAAATGAAGCTTTCCTAATTAGCATTCTATTAAAATAAATTATACATGTGTATAAAAGCATTATCAATTTATGACCAGATATAGTTAGTGTATAGGCGATTTGCCTGTTAGCAGGGACGTGCTGTCTTTGGTGGCCGTTCGATCAGCCAGAGTTAATACGTGATAGCAGACGACGACTATTGTTTTATACGTCTCTTCACCATTGTGAGTTTCCTAACCTCAATAATATTTTTTATAAATAATGACGTTTAAAGCATTTGGATGATTAATGGAAGTGTTTTAAAGCATTTGGATGATGAATGGAAGTGTTTTAAAGCATTTGAATGATTAATGGAAGTGTTTAACCCTTTGCAGCATGGCAGTATCTCGTAGAGACCACCTATTTTGGTACAAATTTTTGCAATTTCAGAGTAGTTTTTATTGGATTTAATTTAAGTTTTTTGTATTTTCTTGATCAGAGGATAATACGAAATTGAATTTTAGGTTTAAAGGTTCTAAAATTTTCTATAATTTGTTTATATTTATAAACAAAATCAATAAACAGCCTGCTCTGTAAAATTCCAAGTTCCAAGATGGCGGCCAAGTATAGGTATTTTTGAATTTTTTTTTTAAATTGGTATAGATGATTAATAGAAGCAATAAACAGAGATATTTTTATTGAATACGATTCGATTGTATCGATGAACTAGAAGTTGTTGTTTGTTTTTAGTGTCCAAAATTTTTTTTTACAACTGCTGTTCGTGCAAAGTCAAGAGTAAGCTGAAACGGACTATAAATGTTGTTGCATATTAGAATAGTCCCTCTTTTTATAACATAAGTATTCAAAGAGAATAATTTTCATAAAGAAACTGACACTTTGTGTAAAAGTTTTTACTCTTTTTTCATGTTTCAAGAATAATTTCTTTTCTACATACAGCAGAAACATTGTATCTTTAGTAAGCTGTAATATGTAAAGCAAGAGAAGAATATATATCATTCATTGACAGAAAGAGTATTTTAGGTTTTCAATACCTATCAATATAATGCTTGATAGTATCTCATTCGAAGGACAGTCATTGAACAGTGTATAATGTGAAATATTTGTACATAACCATTTACAAGTCCATGCAGAAGCAGAATATATTAGTATGCATCAACAGAAAGTCTTCGTGTTGGGCTCGATTGTTGTTTACATGTGGTTACAAATAATTGTGCCAGTGTATTTCATTGATATATTAGATACGAATATGTCTATTCTGACATTAATCTGAAGTGATTTTAAGTATAAGTGCTAGTACCAAATATATCAAGATTTTAAATATAATGCTTAAATCAATGTATTGAAAGTTATTGCTATGTTTATGGGCCATTTAAAAAAACGTAAATGTAAAAGATAAAATATTTTTAAAAAATTTATTTTTTTCTGACTTATTATCGACCAGTATGGCATCTTATAATTAGAAATGATGATAACGGCGCGCGACCACGCTCCACAGACAAGTATAGCGTCTGCTGGGCTCGCGACCGTGTGACTATTATACTTCTAATTTGCCATTTACAAAATCACGTAGCTCATATCTTTCAATTGAACGGCTATACCTAAAAGATGTGCATATCACATGAAAGATATCGTAAAATGCAATTATTTACAAAAAGAATCATGAAAATCTATCCACTGAGTCCTCAACGAGCCCAGCATCCGCTATACTTTTAGTGGTGCTATGGGTCAGAGTGACATTGATGTTATTCTGTCCAGGGGCTCGAGGAGCGACATACAGTATGACTGGGAAATACAGAATGAATTGTTTGTGAGTCATCACAACCTGATTTTAATCAGGTTGTGGTACGGTGTGACTAAGGGGGACAACTCCTGTGCGCCAGAAAATAAATGGAGCATGCGTGGGGTGAATTGGTGTATGTACGAGAGTGAATTAGAGGACTGTGCGAATGGAGTTGGGTACGTGTATTTCCTAGACAAGAGTTCTAGTGAAATGGTGCGACCGGTGACGGAATGGATCACGCGAGCGAATGATCGATGCATGAAAAGAGCGAAAATGTTTCGAAGAACGAATGATAAATGGTAGACGGAAGAGCTGAATGATTGTAGAAAACAGGTGCGCAGGAGCCGTAAGCTCTACCAAAGAGTTATGTCCTGGAATGATGAAGATATTAGGGAGAAGTGGAATGAATGGAGGGAATGCCTGTGAGTGTACAAGAAGAGAATGAAAGAGGCAAATGAGAATGATTGGGGTGCGTATGTTAGGAGGGAGGGCAAAGACCTGTTGGGTTGGGTGTATAAGATATGTAGCGGGAGGGAACGTGCTGCGTTTGCTGGACTGAGGACCCAGAATGGATGTACGAAAACATGGAATGAGAGTGCGAATGTGTTGAAGAATGAGTTTTTCCCTAGGGACCTCGACGTGAATGATGGGAGAGAACTTGAAGTGAATGATAATGAAATAGCTGAGTATGAATGGGAAGAGGTGAGTTATGCTGTTCGGAGACTCCGACAAGGGAGTGCACCGTCAGTCGGATGATCCAGCATGCGTGGAACGCTATCCCCTTGTTTATGAAAGGAACGTTTGATGCGTGCTTAGCTGAGGGTCATTACCCGAATGAATGAAAAATAGCAAAGGTGGGTGCGCTCCTGAAGGGAATCGACAAAGACAGGAAGGAGCCTGGATCCTACCGACCCATCAGCTTGCTGGATGGGTTGGCTAAAGTCCTGGAGCGCCTGATGACGAAGCGAATGATGAAATACATGAATGGAAAATGAAATGATAGACAGTATGGATTTGTGAGTGGGAGATCGACTGAGGATGCGTGGTTCAAGCTGAAAGATTGTGTGAATGCAGCGCGAAAGAAATATGTCATCGGTGTCTTTGTCGATTACAAGGGGGCGTTCAATTACCTGCTATGGCGAGTGATTGTGAAACGATTGAGTGATGCTGGATGTGCGGGTAATGATTTGAGGTTATGGATGAGTTATTTTAATGAAAGGAAAGAGTGTATGAGGAATGGACGGGAAATAATTTGGATAGATGTGCAAAGAAGTTGCCCACGGGGATCCGTTCCCGAACCCTATGTGTGGAACCTCTGTATGAATGATCTGCTGAATGAGTTGAGTGAAAGAGCCGTATCGTATGCCGATGACCTGGTCATCGTAGTTGAGGGTGACAGCAGGAATGAATTGGAATGAAAGGCGAAAGATTGTCTGAGGGTAGCACGCGAGTGGGGAGAAAATTTGGGAGTAGATATGAATGCAAGGAAAACTGTGTGTATGTTATTGAAAGGTACCTTTAACCTGAATGGAAGTAATGTAAGAGTGAATATGAGGAACCAGGATGTAAGGATTCGGTATGTCAGGAGGTGAGGTATCTTGGAGTGGATCTGGCTGAGAGAATGAATTTCCGGGAGCATGTGAGAGGACTGAGGCCAAAAGTAGCGAGCGTGGTAGGATGCATGAGACGGGTGTTGCGAAAGGAGAACGGAGTGAGTGTGAAGGTCACCACCACGTGGATGAAAGGGTTGCTTGCAGCTAGTGCGCTGTATGCATCGAGTGTATGGTTTGAATGTATGAGGAATAAGTATGCGAGGGATGAAATGAATAGATGTCAGCGTATCGTGATTATGCCTGTCTGAGAGATTGTAGAACGGTTTCTACGGATACCATGCAAGTCCTACTTGGGTGGCTTTCGTGGGACCTAGAGTGCCTGAGAAGAGCGAATGTGTGGAAGGTTAAAGCTGGGCGAGAAATAATAGAATGAGAGCCAGTGTGATTCAGCGAATGGTGAACGAAAGGAACGAATGAATGCTGAGTGAATGTAAAACCGCAAGGGGGGCTCCGGGCATGCCCGTCTCTTGGGTTTGGCAAACCTTAAAAATATTTAATAGAGCGTCTTATCTTAAAATACAAACAAAAAAGGTAAATCAAGCAGTCTATATCTATCAGTCAATTGTATTCTAAAATTTAAACATTCACTCATTGCACACATGCACCCATTCACACTAATAAATACACTAACACAATTTAAAAACGATGTATAGGGGACAAACCAAAATAAATTAACATAAAGGAAACTCATCTGTTTGTCCCCTGTGTGGGTGTAAGTCTATACAGCACTAAGGCGGCAGGCTTCGTCTCTGGATGACTAGGGATCGAGCTCGAGGAGGTGTTTATGGATCGCCGTCTTTAATCCGCACAATGATAGAAGGTTGCGCAGATTTAGTGGGAGAGAGTTCCAATAGCGCGCGCATTGGACCTGGAAAGATCTCATACCAGATTCCGTGCGCACTCTTGGCACCGAGAGTTCTTGTGCATCACCCCTGATAGTGCATCTGGACTGGTGTTTACTGAAAAGTGCCGCTAAATAACTTGGTTCATTGAGTCGAAGGATTTTATACATAACGAAAGCGGCAAAATACATCCTTCGACTGTCAACGCCCAACCAGCCCAACTGCTTTCATGTGTTGTTCAATCTCTGTAATCGTATTCTTTGCTCGTCCGGCGCATCAAGACACACTATAGCAAGATGTGATAAGACTAGAGCTTCAACCAGTCTTCTGGGCAAAGCCGCGGTGGTACATGCCTTTATAAACCCCAGGCTGTAAAGGGCTTTGTTGAGTTTTTTAGTTATACAATCGACCTGCGGTATCCACGTTAATTTACTATCTAATGTAACACCGAGACTCACGACCATGCTGGAGAAAGGCACGAGCGCTCCTCCCCCCATATCAACGTCTAGCAATCCCATTTTAACCAAATCATTAACATATTTTCGAGAACCAAATAAAATTGTTTTGGTCTTGCCAGTATTGAGACGGAGAGACAAGCGCTCAGCCCATCTCGATACCAACCGTGCCGCTTCAGACAGGCGAGCTATGACCTCCAGAAGTTTATCTACAGGGATTTGCAGATAAATCTGGTGGGCATCGGCATATAGTATGTGCTTGACCGCCCCACGGTCAAAGAGGTCTTTAAGGTCATTGATGTAGAGACTAAAGAGCAAAGGCCCGAGGACCGACCCCTGTGGTACCCAAATTGGTCTCAACCCACGAAGAACAATCATCCTTAGATAAAACGCGCTGTGTGCAACCTTGTAAATACGATTTAATCCACAGAAGTGCGGACCTCGAGAACCCGAGATCGCGCAATTTGCTCAACAGTCTCGAAGGAGAGATGGTGTCAAACGCCTTGCTGAAGTCAAAGAGCAACAGCAAGGTTATCATCCCTCTATCAATGCCTATTCGTATGTCGTCCGTCAGCTTAAGCAGGGTTGTCTGAGTACTGTGATTCTGTCTGAACCCTGCCTGAAAAGGGTCGAGAATGCCCGCTTCGGAGAGATAGCTGGTAATTTGGGAGTGTGCAATCAAGAGAGATAGATAGATAGATATAAGTTTATTTGTAATGGTTTACAAAATGTTCATGTTAATACAATATAGATTTTTCTTTGAAGTATACATTTTCATATTTTTAGTTTTAGTAATCGCACATTTTCAGTCTTTCTATGATAGGGAGTGTGCAATCCTCTTAAGCACCTTGGAAAGAAAATACAGTAGGGCGATAGGACGAAAGTCTGAAACCGAGAATGGAGTTGGATTGAAAGGATGGAGAATCTTTTTTAAAGCTACTAGCTATACCTGTTTCCAGGTACTCGGAAAGACTTCCTGAGCAATGGAGGAGTTGAATAAATGAACTATATAATTCCCCAACACTGGCAGGGACTTCACTACAACACTCTTCGGTATGTCATCCGCACCCCTCGCCTGCGATGTAAAATGAGACATGGCGAGAACTACACCTGGAAAGGAAACTGGTTGAAAAGAAAAGCCATCATCAGATGGTGACTGTATGATATCCATTACATTATCTATATTTTCATTGGGCGCGACTGATACACCCTGTGACTGATACTAAGTGTGAGTTCAGCTCCTCCGGGGTGAAACCATGCAGCTCCTTCTTGCTTTTGGACAAGAGGCCGAGATTACGCATTTCCCTCCAAATATCTTTCCTTTGATCAAGAGCGTCGGAAAGTTGATTACCTAGATACGAGGTACGCTCTGGATCCATACAAATCACAACCTCGTTGCGTAAACAAAGAAATTCATCTAGGAGCACGGCACTCCCGGTCCTTTTATACCATCTATGCGTAGCGTTGTGTTTGTCTATGAGTAGCTGAAGCTCAGCGCCAATCCATGGAGTTTTTCCTCAACGAGGAGTTACAGTTTTCAACGGAGCAAGTTCCAATAGATTAGCGCTCAGATATTGAAGCGCCCCATTTATGTCAAAGTCAGACTCTAAAGTATTTGACCAATCGACGCGACACAAAAAATCATTGAGTTGAACCGAGGTTATCTTATTATAGTCTCTAAAGCTGAAAGTCTCTTTAGGATGAGACGCAACGCGAATGTCAATGTTCACATCGATGATGTTGTGCTTGCTGCGAAAGAGCGCCAGACTATTCCCATAGTCAAGTACCGTGTATTATCGTCTACAAATATTAAGTCAATCCATGTGTGAGAAGTCTCAGTATGATGCGTCGAGCTGTGCTGGATGATCTTAACTGAGAGTTCGTCAGCTAATAGCTGAACGAACTCAGAATCACCTGTCGTCGACAACAGATCTGCATTCACATCACCCATAATCAACTTCCAGCTGTAATTACCACAAAGGTCTCTCAGAAAACTGAGGTAGTCAGGATCGTAATTAAAAGCTATTGTTGGAGGTCGATAAATAATATCAACTAGGATTGATGGCGTGTTACTATTTTGAACTTCACAGAAGATGAATTCACGAATACCTGACTTACCAGGTCTTGTGCTATTGAGAGAGAGAGAGAGAGAGAGAGAGAGAGAGAGAGAGAGAGAGAGAGAGAG
>UELU01138850.1:2259-29108 GCA_900490025.1 Megastigmus dorsalis
AGATGGAGCCTTCCCATATACCCCGCGCTTTATGAATTTTTAAAAATAAGTTATTTAAGAAATCAACTATACAAATGATCATAAAATATATAACGCTAATTCATTATAATAATTTATTTTTTTTAACCTTCTACACTTAATAAATGAATTGTTAAAATGATTTCATATGGGTATTGATCAATAATTAGTGCCTGATCAACATTTAGTTCCTTAACGGTAGTAAACTGCGTGAAAAGAACTAATTTTCTGAAGTTTATATTTTTCAATACCCACGTAATAGCTGCATATAGTAAAAGTCATAGCTGTACCGCATATATACAATTAACTTTTTTTTTTCTTACTCGACTCTCTCTCTCTCTCTGTCCACGGTGCACGTGAAGAAAAGCCAACAGCAGCATGGAACGTCATAACGGGTTATATCACGTATATATATATACGTTTCGTTATACTTACATCGAAACGCACTCCCGCGCATACTATTACGCTCGAAATTCGAAATTTTTCGGAGCTGTGGGAAATGTCAGCGTCGCTTCCTCCCGTCATAAAGATTCGCTCGCGACTATTTCAAAGCGAGAAGGCGAGTGAGAGAGTGAGAGAGAGAGGCTCTCTTATAATGCGGGTAAGACGGTGGTCCGTCTCGTGTCGTACAAGACTAACCTTTTTCGTTTAACGGAGCCTATATATGCGTGCATATAAGCGACAAGTGCGAGAAAGAGCATCCGCCGAGTGTGTATGAGAGAGACAGAGAGAGACGGGAGAAGGATAAACACACCTGAGCGAGCGAACATGCGAACATGTGCACACGATTCTCTTGCTTTTAGTAGCCGCGAGCGCGTTTGACACTCTGGAATAAATTATAATGCCAATGTCAACGCGCGGAGTTGGTGGATATGGAGGCAACGTGTATTAAGCGTGGAATGTTTCTTTATTAGGTCTGAGTGCTGAAGTAATATGCGGTTGCGAGTGTTGGGTGGTTGGAAATTTAAATGTATTCGGTACGAGTGTCGAGTTTCGCGCGTGGCCGACAAAGAATGCCATTTTTCTCCGTGTAATCGAAAGATACTACTGAATCTATGAAAATTCAGTAAATATTCTTCGAATATGTTAATCTCTGCAAATTATTAAAAATTAAAATATAGTTCGGTATCTGCAAGGAAAAAAATAATTGCAAGCTATTGATTTTATTTATTTTTAATTTTTTTTTATTAAAAATCTAATTTTTTATTCACAATAAAAGTATTTAAATAAGAAACAAAATATTTTTTAACTTACCTTTATTTTATTTTTCCAAAAAAAAATCTCGAAATTAAAAAAAAATAAAAAAAACTTTAAAAAAATGTTTCAAAGTCATATTACTACTAAAACATCTAAAATTAAATTTCTGAAGCCTATATAGGTACCTTCTTTTCACCGAGAATCCCATCATCCAAAAAAGAAAAGAACAACCAGCCCAGCGCGATAATTATAGGAAAGATGAAAATTGACGCTAATAGAAAAAAGCGAGACAAGCCCCAATGTCGAACGTCGCAGCTGCACTATACCGCGAGGCTTTATCAGAAGTCGAGCGCGCAAAGGAGTGTGTCGGTATCGGCATCGACATTAGCAGCACGCGTGCACAGCTCGCGTCATTAAAAAAAGAAAAAAAGAAAAAGAAACGAGATGAGAGAAAAGAAGAAGCGCGCTCGCGACGAAGCCTGCAAGGACAGTGAGAAAGAGAACGACAGTCGGACTACACCGCCTCCTTGGAGAAAGCAAGAGTACATAAGCGTATACGCACACGAGCGAGCGAGAGAAGGCATGTATATACGTACAGCCAGAGGCGACGATCAGCTCTCGCACTCTCTCGCCTTTAATGCGCCATATTTTACCGTAATGGCGACTCTAAATAGGAATTACATATGCGACGCACTTCGCCGCGCGTACCTGCACGTCACGCTCTCTGCCCCCGCGCATGTCTCTCTCTCTCTCTCTGTGTGCCTGTGTATATGTGCGTTTGCAGAAGCATCGGTTCGATTAAGAATTCGAAATCCGTCATCGTGGAGCGAGCGCGCAAGATCTCACGCCTTCGATGAAAATTTTCTTTTGCTCGACTCTCTGGCGACTCTTATTTTACACGGTTTCTTTGGAAAGTCGTTGGCAGTATAAAGCAGCTTCTTGTCTTTTTTTTTCTTTTCTTTTTCTTTTTTTTTTTATTGTTCCGTGCCTCGAATAAACGCGCGGCCGCCGCGTGAATGCGTCCGTTCTGAAAAATATAGTTTCTTGATATCGGCTCTTTTTTTTCTCGATCGAACGCGCGCGATTTTTAAGTAAAACACATACGGCTGCGTGTGCGCTTTAAATTCAACGTAGCAGCTGTGGGTTTTGTTCTTGTATTTTCGAATCGCCGGGTAATGCGGGAAAGTCGATCCAGATAACCGAATGTCGTATATATAAATATATAAAATAAGGAATTTATATTTTATTTTTGTAATAATCATTGTATTACTATTCATTTGTACAAATAATTAAGAAAGAAAAAGAACCTTTCTTTCCGAACATGTATATCACCATATGAAAATCGTATAAGATCGATGGCCGCGGCTGCACGGATTCCCACCTATACAAACCTTATCTTATATACTCACCTCAAGTGTGACTTGCGGCAGCTCTCGCGCGATGCGATTGAAACGACGACGATTCCGTCGCGGCACGAGGGGATGAAAAATTCAAATCGCATTTTTGTTTACCGAGCGCACATTCCCTCTTCGGTGCGAGTGCGAGTGCGGGAGAGAGAGAGAGAGAGAGAGAGAGTCTTCTCCCTCGGTCGGTGCGAAGGAAAAGAAGCGTAAAAGGCAGCGGTAAAGAGCAAACAGGAGTCAAGGGAACGACTGTCTTGAGAGGCCCGCGCGTGCGACGAGTCGAGGGGTTGGGGGGAAAGCTGCTCTCGCGCGCGCTGTCCCTTTAATATTTCAGAGAAAAACCACTATCTGTCCTCCAGTCGTATATGGTGTGTGTATGTGTGTGTGTGTCGCGCGGACGTATATACCCCCAAGCGAATATGCTTTTTTTTCTCCTCTTCCTCTTCTTCTCTTTCTCTCTTTGGCCGGCGCACACGCAATTGGCTTTATTGAAATAGATCTTTCCTCTCTCTCTCAAGGCTTTGAAATATCGCGACGGCTGGTGAGTTATTGTTATATGCTTTTCGACCGAGGACGAGCCTCTATTGTGCCTTATTTTTGCCTTTCTTTTTCAGCTGGATAAATTTGCTATGGTTGTCCAGTAGATGATTAGTAATTTTAGATCGCGACAAAAGTTGAATTCTGATTATCAATATGGATAATTAATTTAAATAGTATATTTAAATTATTAAAATTTAAATTATTGTTTATACTATTTAAATTAATCGCGTAAAAATTATTTTGCTAAGCTAGCGAATCACGAAGATCAAAATTATTTGTCTGAATTCGATCGTCAACCCAGTTTTGTTTGATGTCAAAGTAATTAAGAATATAAGAACATGTAAAAAAAGAATGAATAAGGTTGCCAACTTCGATTTTCGTCAACAGTTAACGTCCATAACTGTATAATGAAAAGAAAACCATCCAATCCTCGTCGACGAATAAATGGATAAGCTACTATAGTCGATCCACTCGATAAAATATTAACGCCAAAATTCAACGAGCCGCGCATACTCCATAGGCGAAACATCCTGCATTCCTCTCGAATATATATCCCATAATATCATCCCACTCCATATATCCCATCACCGAGGCGCCCTAAAGCGATCAAAAAAGATAAAAAAGAAAAAAAAATGAAAGGAAGCTCTTTATATAAAGAGCCGCCAGTAGAGAGCCAGCAGAGGGACACAACTGCCCTATAGATATAACTTTTCAATCGGCGCACGTCGACGTAGACCAGCATCTCTCTCTCTCTCTCTCTCACTCGTGAATTTTACAGTTTATCTGATAGCGGGCACGATGCTCCCTCAATATTTAACGAAACATCGGAAGCGCAATATGCCTCGCGATCTCTCTCACAGACGCACACGGACGCGGTATATTTCGATTTGAAACTACCACCATTACCTTGATACATAACCGCGTGTGCAGCGCGAGTTCGGGGATCGGAGCGGCGTCGGCTCTCGATTCGCCGCCCGGCGTATATTGATAGAGCGCGGTACCCGCGGCTCTGCATTATTGATGCAGGCCCACACAGCGCCGGCATATTTATGGCCGTGGCCGTTTTAAAGCTTTTTCCCCTCCCCGCCACCACCGCCGCCGCACACACTCCGCGCCAATCATTTCTGTATGAGCAGCGCGGGGAGGAAAGCCGGGTATATGTATATACGATGCTCGCGAGCGCGCTTTAATTTGTTTCCGATATAGCTATATGCCTGCCCGACGCTCACTTTTGTATTTGCTCCGCCTATCTCCCGTTTTCCGCGCGTCCGCGAAGCTAAATTTATTTCTATCTGGCTATCTTCTTTTTTTTTTTTTTTATTTTTTGGTCGCGATGTGTTTTGCCGCGGAGCAAAGCAGCGATGAAATTGCTGGATATCGGGATTTTGATTCGGTGCTATTTTTGAGGGCTTATCAAGGCTGCTCCGACTCGCGTTCTTTTTCCCACGATTGCTGGCTCTGGGTGGTGGACGAAGGAAATTCGGTTGGCACACTTGATTTGGCTCGTTTGCTCCGATCGACACTTTTGTTTTGTTGATTGCTCCCGTATAGCTGCAGTTTTTCCTATATGCTCGGTCGCTGTACATTTAGTCGTATTCATCCGATATACATCTATTGAAACAATATTATTAAAATTTAAACTATATAATAGTTTGTGCTTATTACCGTTTATTGTTATTGATTTATGACGATTAAAATATTTATACAAATATCAAACCTCGTCATTTCATATTAAATGCTCGTAGATGACGAAACGGATTCGTGGAAATAATCCAATCGACGATTTGACGTGTTATATAGGAGAGAAAGAAAGAGAGAATATGGCAGACCAGAGGATTCTTTCTCGCAAATATATTAAAGGCTTTCCGAGGCGAGCTTCCCCCTCGCCGTTGGAAATAAAGCTGATTTTTATGTTCGGATCTATTGAGAGGCTTCGATGAGACGTGTCAGATATGTGCGAGGAGAGAGAGAGAGAGAGAGAGAGAGAGAGAGAGAGAGAAAGAGGGAGAGAGAAAGAGCATATGTGAGAAAGGGGACAAATCCAGACTGGGGAACGAGTGTTTTTCATGCATTTTAAAATCTTTTCAGCGGATTTATAGATTTTTGCTCGCTGATATATAGAAGGGTGCACAAACAAATCCTTCTTATTTCCTTATGCTGCCTTTTAAAGAAATAAATAGAAAGGATTTAATAATATTGATGGATTGAAAAATTCACACGCGGACTTGCACTATTCGTGTTTGTCGTAGTCACCTTCAACGATACGAGCATATCGTAAATATTTGAAGAATTGCCTCAATATAATATCGAATGGATATTCTCACTTTTGTAAAATGGATTTTACTCTTCGTAAGACTTTTCATTCTTTACATACTGGGGAAAAATGTGCGCGCGAGGTATGTAGGTCTCACATCGCTTTCTGAGAGTAAAATCATGTATTCTGCGGTTCTCCGCGGGGCCAGCAACAGCCTAAACCTCCAGTCTCTTTCGCAATCCGTCTACGCTCCGTCACACATACTCTCCATATATGGGAGAGGGGTTGAGCGAAACAGAGCAAGACCATATCTGTTTGTCTCGGATTTTTTTTGGCCCGCTTCCTTCCTTCCTCCTGTTTTTTAGGGCTTTGGTTCTTATAAACGGGGAGGGGGGGAGAGGGCAGAACGAGATATCGATCAAATTCAGTGAAAATAGCTGTCAACCTGGAACTATCCTCTTGATGCGTACAAGTATTTCTACTCACGTTTTTTCCTTGTTTCTTTTTTGGTCATGCTTGTAGAAAGAATAGGGGCGTTTTTTTATATTTTTGTATATTACACATTTTTGTTCGATCATTGGCTTTGTATGGTTAAAGCAATAGTGTCGCTGCAATGTCAAATTCGTATAATAATTGAAGGGGGAAGCGAATGGGGATAAGAGCGACGTCTCATCATTGCCCAGAATTTGATTTCGACGAAGGCTCGCGTTCTTTCGGACGAACCCTTGTGTGCGTTACAGAGAAAGAGAGCGAGCGCGTCAGTCACGTTATCTCGTCATATGAATCGGAACAGTATTCAAGCATGTGTGTGTCACTCCTGGAATTTCTCCCATTTCACGAATGAAACGTCGCTGCAACTTGGTTATTTCATAACGATCGAGTGCTCTTGAAATCTTATACGTGTATAATTTGTAAAACGAGTTTCACTCCCAAGTGCACGAGTATTAATTACTTTTGTTTATTTGCAAAAAGTAAAATTTACGTAAAATCAAAGATATGTTAAATTTATCGAAGTTGTCCCGAGAATTATTTATTGAATAATTTCATAGATTATTTTTCTTTAAACAAAGTAAGGCGTGTATTGTCAATTTCATGCGCTGCACGAGTCGGGTAACGACAGCGACAACTGGCCATTTAACAATTATGTAACTTCGTTTCGGGGAGAAAAGGATACGTCTACGAAAGTTTCATGTTTCGCAGGCACGAGGGGGGTCTCAACTGACTATTACATACGGATTGTATTTACACCCGCTAATATTGCTCTTAGCGTTACGCAACTATTTCTCTTCATTATTCATCATTCATCGAGCTACAAATTATTCGATAATTTGTATGAAAAACGATTCTGCAACATTGCAACCCGATTTCACCTTTACAGCAAACGGATTTCTACCATTCAATCGAACGTTTCGATCCGGTCATCAATCATATCCGTGTTTGTGAAAACTATTAACAGCTTTAAAAAAATCTTTATCCAGCCCCCAATCCAAAAATCGATCGCTCCCTCATTAATCATTGCCACACGAGCAATTCCCCGTACCTACTCGGCGACAAAATTCCTCCCAACAGCAGCAGCAACAGCAATAGCGCATCTAGAGAGTCTCCGCAACGTCACTCTTGGGCTCCGACGCGCCAGAATGTGGAATATAAGCAAGCCTCGGTGAGCGCGTGCTCGGGCCAAGCGTTAGGTTATACACATCGCGTTGCAGCTAATTCCGCGAGGCTCTTCCCAAGCCTGGAATTCATTAACTAAGTGTCTCCTGGTCCCCCCCCCCCTTGGACCTCCAAAGTCACGAGGCCATACAGAGGGCCGCAGTTTATATAGCCAGACACACACACACACACACACGCGCGTACACGTACACGAGCGAGGCGGCTGCTGCGGCGGCGTCAACGTATGTACGTATAAACCTGGAGAGCAGTTGACTTTAATGGCCATGCTTAAGGGATGAGATGGACGAACGGGTCATTTCACGGTGGACATTTATAAATGACATACACCAGCGGCGCGCAACACTATAACCGCTTGCAGCGACTCGCTGGCTGCTAAACTCGCGCGCACTCACATCTCTCCTCCCTCTCGTTGTGTGTGTGTGTGTGTGTGTGGGTGTTATACGGACGTACGATGAATGAGGCAAGAGGAGAGAGAGAGAGAGAGAGAGAGAGAGAGAGAGAGAGAGGAACAGAGATATAGAGAGAAAGAAAAGGGGTTGTTGGTCGGAGGGTTAAGCGAGTGGTATATGGGGGGTGGGGGTGGAATGGGGGTAGCCTCTGGCTAACTCTCGAGGATGGCGCGTGGTTTTAGATATCCGCTGCTGCTGATGCTGCTGCTGCGCGTGTGCCCCGAAACACGGTCTAGCTCGCACTTTCCTCCTCTGGCACCTATATAGCAACCCTCCCCCCCCCCTCTCTCTCTCTCTCTATGCCACTTGCGCTTACGCGCGTGCTTCGTCCGGTTAATGGCTTCCCTTTATTAATGACCGGTCAGCTGGGTGTTTGCGCGAGAGCTGCCGACTATATGCTACCGAGAGTATATGTATATAGGCTGCGTATAAGCTGCGCGGGACGATGTGTGTAAGGATCGCGTATATATATCGAGGACTCGAGGTGCACGGGGCGGAGAGGGGGGATTTAAGGGCTATACATTGTGAATGCCACAAGCGTGTGGCTGGACTTTAACTTTGACGTTTGTGGGTGTGTCAGGGTATGTCTGTCCAATATTTGCGTTATGCGGATATTCCAATAACCCTCAACAAAGGAGTGATTGACATTTTTAGATTCGAAGCAGTCGTGAAATATTCAGATTTCGAAATGCGAAGAATTACTGAATGTCTGTATTCATAGAAATATTAATTAGAGTGTATAGGATTGAGTTATGGCGACAAATTGAAGCGATTATTATTGCTCTGGGCAGCTGATAAACCATTACAGGGCAACAAAATTAATCAACTAATAAAGCGTCGCTGTTATTACAGCGGCAAGTACACCCAGACACACACACACACACGTACATATCCGTCCTCGTTAGGAAAATTGCTACTCGTAGTCAGGGAGAAAGAAACGCGCGGCGAGCCTATATGTATACGTGTGTGTGTGCGTGCGCGTGGCATCTTTTGAAAAATGCATCCGAGTCGCAGAAAACAATGGCTCTCGCTGTCTCTCTCTCTCTCTCTCTCCATTCCTATATATATGGCTATATACACACTGGACGCACTTCCACTTGGTCCTATGGCGCGAGAGGGGTGGGGGGAAGAGGTGATTAATGATTATGAGCCGAGGTATATTAGATCCTTGGCCTCTCCAGTTTTGCCCCGTGCGGGCTACAGCTCTCTTTTGCTTTTTCTCCCCCTTTACTCTCTCGTCATCGTCCCCTCTCTCTCTCTCTCTACTAGTGCGTCGTTCTTCTGCACCTACACGGCTTCTGTAAATTACTCACCGATCTCTTAATTGTATAAGGAAAAATGGGTTGCTTATTACCCTCCTTCCTACGTACGTTTATATATATATATATATATATATATACGTAGGCGCGTTACACCCTCTTGCCGGAATTTATGGCCAACGAAGCCCGTCATGCCATATTCATTTTTATTGCCTTTATGGCTCTGTGATTGTGACTAATTAATTTACGCGCTTTCGCTAATTGCTTTCTCGCTCGGTGCTCGCTTCAAAGCTTTAACCTTATAACAATTCAACATTAGTTGATATTGGACATAACGAATCTCGAGTTTATATTCGTATATTAAAGGTTATTCGATTACCTAAACAATTTCCTTCGTCCACTGCGAGTAAATGAATATGTATAAGCTCGAGGTCTTAAATTCCGAGGACATCGGGAGAAAATTGAAATCGCTGTTAACGCGTGGGAGAGTGTCCAGCAGCACACGTCCATCAGCTTTTATCCACGTCTTTCATTCGCGCATGGCTCGCGTAACAGCCCCAAACCGTTATAAAGTCCGTGTGCTTCTGGTATAGCTGGCGCGTCGTACAGCATGTCAATGCGCCGCGGCTCGGGCGTTACTCCTGCGCCGCCTCTGGAAGCTTATATACTTATAATACGCCGCCGCCGTCGCTTTAGAAGCGAGATGCTCGCGCACTGGCCCCGTTAACGAGATCGGGCTCGGTGGCATTCCAAGACGGAAGCACCTTTTTCGGCAGAGGAGAGGAGCTGCTACGGCTAGGTTTTATCGCTGACCCGACGTTCGATCGCGCGATGTAGGCGTTGGTTTAATGAAAATTTTTGCACTCGGTTGTTTCCGTTATCGTTGAGTGGCGGTTCGTTTAGAAGATTGATTTGTAATAATAGATGCTAAACGCGAGAATGTATACAGATATAAATATATAAGTAATTTTACGTTGTTTCTGGATTAAAGTAAATTTAATTCAGAATGAATGTTATTACAGGTCCAATGATTTTAGTATACCGTATTTTTTTTTGTCTGAAGCTCGAAATCCTTTTACTCGGCAATTCGAATAAACAACGATAGCCACGGATTAAAGACCTCCACACTGCCGCAGCCGCACACACACATAAGAATCTCCTTTTTCCAGACTCTTGCTTTACTTTTCCGAGCCATTCTCATCTTCCGAGTAAAAATTATTTGCCCAGGGAAAAAAAAGGGCCAGCAGCAGCAGCAGCAGCAGCATCAGAGCAAAAGAAACCCGAAGAAGCTGCGGGAAAGAAAGGAAGAAAGAAAGAAAGAGGTGTGCGCGCGCGCGCGTTGCAGAAGAAGAAAAGTAAAACGCGCTCGTGCAGCGTTCACTCGTATATATTCCCAGAGTCCGTAGACCAGCAACAGCGAGATTCTCCTTCCCACCCACCCGCACACACACTACTAGACCTATACACACACATACATATATATATGTATGTATATATATTTGTGAGCGAGTCGGCAATCTCGAGGAGAGGCGAAGGCGATGCGGATAACGCGGAGGGAAATTAGTTGGCTGGAGAGAGGAGGCGAGGAACGGAATAAAGAGGCCCTCCTCCTTCTACTCTCTCTCTCTCTCTCTCTCTCACTCGCTCGCAGACGCATTCGCGAAAAGCAAGGATCGGCGCTGCTGCTGCTGCTGCTGGTGCTGGTACGCTGGTGGTGGTGGTAGTGGTGCGCGGGCGGGAAAGCCGCTCGAGTTGCAGTAATTCTTATAACAGCATTAAAACAGGGCACTTTAATTTACCGCACTGTAGATTTCATTTCATTCCTCGGTCCTTCTTTGTGTGCGCCATTTCTTCTCCTCTCCCACCTCCTTCTCCCATCTCTCTCTCTCTCTCTCTCTCTCTCTCTCTCTCTCTCTCTCGGGTTTTATTTATATTATACCACCCCCACAACGGTATATATTAAGCGGTAACTACAGCCTTACGTAAACTTCCTCTAAATTCGAATTAAGGTCCTCTCTCTCTCTCTCTCTCTCTCTCTCTCTCTCTCCGCGAAGGCGCCCGAGGATTAAAAGCGTTTTTCCTCCCACGGCGACGACGACCACGACGACTACGCCATCCACCGCCGCCCGCCGCTATATACCTTAACGACGGAGACTCTCGTGCACGCAAGGGCCGAGCATCGATTTTCAGATGTTTGTCTCTATATAGCTTCATTCCCACTCGCTATCCCCCGCTATATATATATCCAATCAACCTACGGTTCTTCTATCTCAAACCTTTTTTTCTTCTCCTCGATTCTGTCGTGAACATCGTATAATAGCCCCGGACGCGAAATTATATATAGTTTCTCGCAGGAATTATTTCCGAGCTTCCTAAAAAACAAAACAAGAAAAAAAGGCAGAGCAAAGTCGCGACCACGTGCCGCGACGTCAAAGCGAATCATTCAGCAATCAAAATGGGAGTCCGAATGAAGCGCGATAGGACAGCTTAATTCAAGTTCTCTCTCTGTCCCTTGTATAGGGAAGCGATATCCTTAAAAGCATACATATACATATATAGGTGTGTTGGGGTAAGCTCAGGAATAGATACTCTGGAAAGAGCGAGACGCGCGCGCGCGTCGGACATATCTCCGGAGCACATAACTATACAGGTCTTCCGCCTCGCGTTCGCCTCGCTCGGCTCACGGTGGCATATAAATAAGGGCAAATTTAAGGGGCAACCTTCGAGTAGCGAGAGAGAGAGAGAGAGAGAGAGAGAACAAGAGAGAAAGAGAGCGAAAGTCAGCAGGCGTAAAGGCGCGCGTCGTCGGTACGCAGGACGGAGCGTATAATTATCGTGGGCCCGCGCGATGTGCAGTGTGCAGTGCGAGAGAGCGAGTCGAGAGTAAGAGAGAGAGATAGAGAGAGAGAGCTACTATATACTATATACCTCACCTCTACCTACTACTCTAGTCGGTTCCAGTCTGCGAGCTTGAATTATAAGTTGCAAAGGAAGACGCGAATTAGGCTGCCTAACCTCCCTCTCTGTTTGTGCTGCTGCCGCTGCTGCTGCTGCTGCAAGTTGAGAATATATAAGAGTGGATTTAACTACATATATATGGAGTGCTCGAATTCAGTGATACAGGGTTGGGAGTCTCACGCTCTTTTGCTATGTGTGTGCCATCAGGCGGATATCGCGAGCGAGTTTCTCTGCGCGACGTGTGTGGCGAGAGAGTATTGAGAGAGACGCGAAGTGGTGGAATCGACCTGTCGACCGTGGATTCTTTGGACACTGGTGGGATATCGCTTTTCGCGCGAGACTTCTTCCCCTTCTTTTTCTAGCGTGAACCTTGAATTGGCTTGCTGGAGTAATGCTAATCTCGTTGAATTTTAGCTATCGCGTACCTTTATCTTCACTACACGAGCTGCGCGCTTCTACCTAAAAAGTGCGAAATGATTAGTATTTGTTAAAAGTTACTTTGTGGAAAGAAAGAAAGGAAAAAAAAACAGCTGAACCGCGAGTCGACTGTGAACACTGTACAGATGTAGTACATCAAGTTCACATATTGCAATTACCTACAGCCATTTCAGTTTTTTTCCGCGCCGAGACTCGATAATTGAACAGACGTCATTAATGACAAGCCTACTTTTTTATCTACTACGCCGCGGTACAGTATAAATCCAAATCGATATAAAATTCGATGGAACAAAATAAACTGCTCTTAATTAATTACACGATGTTTTCAAATCGTTCAATTAGCTCGTACTCGTATCCCTTGCACGTACCCAAGAAAGCCAAGGCTCGCAAAATTTCTTCATATCCACCTCTAAGCTAAGTTCTAAAAAAAAAACTTTAGCGCGAACACGATTGTAAAAATATTCGTCCACGGAATAATAACGCAGCAACGAAGGCGAGTGCAGGGCAGAAAAAGAAGGCGCGAGATGGACGAAAAAAAAGGCTTGCGCTGCAGAAAACCTCGGAGCTCTCGCGCGCGTGAGAGAGAAAGATAGCTAATTAATCGGCGATAGTCTTACGTGAAGCTATGCATGCTCGCCTCTCTCTCTCTCCCTCTGCGCGCAGTATGTGTGTGTGTGTGCAGGCGAGTTATTAATGTTCCCTGAAACTAATACAAGTGCGTGGCGCGGCCCGCCATTAAAATGCCAGGGGGTAGGATTTACAAGTCGCGCTCTGTCTCTTTCTCTTTCTCTCGGCTCTGCGCCGCCACGGCGAATGTTTACGAGGTGCCGGGGCCCCCACGACGCGCGCGATACGTCGCCAAAGCCAGAGAGCGAGGGAGAGAGAGACTCGGTGGTTTCTCTCTCTCTCTCTCTCTCTCTTGGTATACCTTTTCTTGCGCGGCGCACTAAGTTCTTGTTCTCGTTTCGCGTGGCTGTATAGCGCGTGTGTGTGTGTGTGTATGCACGGGAGA
Source organism: Megastigmus dorsalis (assembly GCA_900490025.1). NCBI lineage: Eukaryota > Metazoa > Arthropoda > Insecta > Hymenoptera > Megastigmidae > Megastigmus > Megastigmus dorsalis. Next base: position 15,462 of record UELU01138850.1, read on the forward strand.
GAGAGAGAGAGAGAGAGAGAGGGAGATCGTCCCGTCCAACCGTCCGTCCAACCGTTCGCTCGTACGTTTGTACGTTCGTTCGTGAGCACCGCGGCTCTATACCTACTAACAAGTGTCTCTCTCTTTCTTACACACTTGTTCTCTCTTGCAACCTATGTGATCAACGCCTCGTAGTGCTATGTGCTTCGCCCCCGACTATAGACGTCTATTTGCTTTCTTTTTTACTGTTCGGGATGGAAATATGACTTTGACTTGGGAAATTTGTTTTTCGACATTAAGTTTCATGGGTTTGCAATGCTATATTGGGTTGGGTTTCAGACCTGCCTTTGATAAGGATTATATTAAAATTTTTCTGATTTTTACGAATATTGACACTATCGTAATTATATTACAAGTAGATGGATGCCGAGTACTGCGAGACATTGATTTCAATCAGAGGAGAATCTGAGAATATGAGATTTCGGTTTATTATTGATGTGCAGTTACCAATTATTTCCTTACTATAATTTATAAATTATTAGAAAAAAGCATTTTCGATAAGAGACTGAGAAAAAAGTAGTCTTTTTGGACCTCTAAAATCATACGCCACCAGCTGCTGAAGTTCACAAAAATAAAATCTCGCGCTCAGAACACCAATCCGAATCTCCAATTACAATTCCAAGCCATGCTCTCTCTCTCTCTCTCTCTCTCAGTTCGAACTGTCCTCTTTGCCTCTCACTGCACGCCTGTTAACTTCACACCTGCGCCTGCGACTCGGTGCGCTGGGAGCTTCCCTGTGCGTCTTCGTTAAGTCGAGAGCCAAGGTGTCGTCCGCGTCGTCGTCGTCGTCGGCGTCGGGCGGCATGCGTGTATTGTCGCGCTTGTAAGACTCGTCGGGCGCTCTCGAGCAATCGTATATATATATATATATATGTGTACCGTCGATGCCTTGCTTACTCGCGCGCGACTCGTGTTTCCACTTTTATTCGCGCGCTCGCACACACCCGATGACATTCTAAGCGATCGCTTAAGCGACTCTACGTGCACGCTTCGTTTTCGCTTTAGCGCGAGCGGTTCTAGCTCTCTCTCTCACTCGCTCTTTTTCCGTTGGTCGCGCAAGTCTCGAGTTCTTGGGCTGCAGCGTGTGTTGCGAGTGGCTTGTAAGTTGGCGCGCGATCGACCACCCGTTTGTGGAGTAGGTACTTACATTGATCATTGCAGGTGCAATAGGCTATTTGATTCGGTTGTTACTTGTAATGTGCCGTTATTTTTCTCGATTTCTAGAATATTCGTTGATATATCATTTTGACTTTGCCTTAAACAGGATGAATAAATTGTTATTGACACCGGTTCGATGAGTTAAGGATGAATTATAGAATCGTCCGAATTGAGCACGAAATTTTTACTCGAAGCCAAATTTGAAGGTATAACGGACAGTTCGAAAAAAAATCCTACATCTCTCTCTTAAATGTTCGGAGTTGTCGTATAGCAAGACGACAACCAAACTCGAGCTCTCGCGTCTCTGTGTGCATTTGTGCATCATTCATTTGCGTACCGGCTATACCGATGTTTTAACCCGTCTCTCGCGGTCAAAAATCTGCGCGCCGAGTCGATTGACGCCTCGCTTTCTCGACATATCGCTGAGACTGTATTTTTGTCTCTATCCGCGTGAACTTATGCTATGAATCAAACAATTTACAAGTGGGGAGAGTGAACTCGAACTTATATGAAATATTCAAGTGTACCCCGGTGCAAACAGCTAATTCCTACGGCTCCGAGTAAAGAAAAATGAACCCATAATTGCTCGCAAGCATCATAACCAACAGCTCCTCTTTGTCTATACACACAGAGAAAGTGCGAGATGTACCCTCGGAGTAAGCGTCGAGTCGGCAGCTCGGAGCTCGAGACGCGGTCACAAGAGCCGCGAATCCCCCCTCGGCTCGCTGCGGAAAATGATATAAATTTTCAATTTCAACCCGGGGTGATGCGCGGGCGTCCCCTCAGCGGCGCGCGAGTACATAAACTCTTACTTGTCTGTAATAGCATCTCCCCCGGCGTAACACGATCATCGGAGGTGTCAGTTTCGTCAAAGGATACCGTGTGCCAACTCAAGAGAGAGACTGAGACAGAGAGAAAGACAGAGAGAGTGAGTGAGTGTGTGTGTGTGTGTGTGTGTGTGTGTGTATAATACACAAGGTGCAGCTATATGTCCCACGCAAACCCGCACAACATCCACACGCACACGTACACACACACGTATAGTACTATAGCGGCTCATACTTTGGTGAAATATCGAAAGAGCGAGCTTTCTGGAATATGGAATGAGTAAATATATATATATAGAAAGAGAGTGGCGCAGGTTCGGCTCGCATTATAAACTGGCTGCTGCCATTGCTGCTGCTGCTGCTGCTAGCGCGGCCTAATCGAGCCAAGTGGAGCACCTCTGGAATTCCGTTCGCTCCATATTTTTCTCCTGTCATGCCGCCGAACGTGCCCTCGCTCGCCTTCGCCTGTAGCTTATACATATACATATATATATATCATGTAACTGTGTGTGTGTGTGTGTGTGTGTGCGTGTGTTTATCTACGGAGTCGCGGCGCGCGCACGTATATGGAGATGCATTACTCGTTTCATAGCGACTGGCTTTCGGTGTGCAGCTCTGATGGATCGAGTCGTATATATACTCGCAGGGCGGTCCTCCGTACTGCTCTTGTATAGACTGCGCGCAGAGTCGATATCGGGAGACTCGTGTTATATTGGATATGTATATATATATGGCTGCGTCATGGGTGATTGACTGTCTTTTGGCACCTCGAGCTTATTGTTGCTTTTATCGTTTAAAGACTCGATCGGCAGTACGAATATGTACATCATATATCTCTTGTATCGATGAGCTATAGATTATTTCATTTACTTTTCCTCTCGACATTTAAATATCATTTCCGCAGGTGTTCCGAGTAATCTATATTTTAAGATATTTTACGATTAAACACAATTATTTGCACAGTCTATGTACGTTTGGGACTAATTGCGCGGCGCAATATACGCAAAACCCTTTTTCCGAAAACTCTAATTTTAAACGCCTCGTGGAAGCAGAATTTCTGACTTTGACCGCCTGCCTGCATGCACGACGAAAGACAGAGAAAAAAAGAGCTTATAGTCGACGGGCGGTGCTCCGCGCGCGTTCAAAACATCTGTTTATCCGTTGCGAAATGGCAAATTTTTTTTTCCTGCCTTCTTTTTTTTTTAAATCACAGCAGCTCACGCGAGAGAGAAAGAGAGTCGGCACACGCGCTCATATACACCAACAGCAGTAGCAGAGTGAGAGAGAGAGAGAGCTTTGAAGTAAAAGTCAATAAACGGCCTCGCCCTTTTAATTAAGCCGGTTTTTACGGGCAGCGGCAAAATTTAAACTACGTCGAGGGGGGGCCGTAGCCGCTGCCGCTGAAGGCTTGACAAAAACGATTGGCCTGCAGCGGCGTCAGCGTATAGCCTCGCGTCGAGATGTTGACAAACCGCCGACGAATTTACGCGCTTTACGCGCCTACGTTTATGTATGTATATGTTATATTCACCCGCACGCATACTCACACCTTTTTGCCCGTGTGTGTGTATATATGTGCAGTTGGCGACATGCTCGTTCTCCGCGGATACATTGTATATTCGACGCACATACATGATGATATTGTGTGTGCGAGTGCTACTGTGCGTCTCCGGCAACTCGCGTATATATTTCTCTTCGCGCGCATTCGTTTCTCTTTTGCGTGTATATTATGTATACGCCTTTGTTTCTCCTCTACCTCTTTCTCCCTCTTTCTCTCGTGTTATATAGTTGACCTCGCGTAGTTAGCTTGGACGTTATTCCGTTGTACAGCGTTGAATCTTTGACATTTGAGGAATGCAAATTTACGATTTTGTTTATTAAATCGATAGTCGAAAATTTTACGCGTTCTAATTTATTTTTCGATAACTCATCGTATATATATAGAAAAATTTCCTTCGGATGCCACAAATCAGATATACGCATCTAATTTATTTTGGCTAAAAATTTTTAGATTAGATTTAGATTTTAGTCATTAACATTTAATGGATTTCATCCAAATATAGATATATGCAATTCGATGCGAAACGAGATCTGGAAAAGAAATATTTTTTTCCTTATATACCCATGTCAATCGGCAATCCAATTCAGGAATGTTGATTCAGTGCTAAACGAAGAAATATTCTCGATATATATAAAGTAGCAGCTTTAGCGAATCAAAAATCACCCGGGCAATATAGCTATATAAAGCAGCGTGAGACTATAGAAAGCGCGGGCGCGTCATGTATAAAAATCGTAAATGTGTCCGCGCGCATCACACACATCGACGTCAGCAAAACTGCTGTATTATATAAAGAGAATTTGCTGGCGAATACAAAACGAGAAGAAAGTTCTACTATCGTGCATCATGGTCCGCTCCTGGTTAAACTTTGAAATATTCGCGTTCATACAGAGAGAGAGAGAGAGAGGTTGAATACACGTATAGAGTCGAAATATCGGATTGCGGATTTATACGGGAAGGCAAGCGCTCGGAATATCAATTTTGACGTTTCCCCATCGCCAACTCGGCGCACACACAACTCGCAGCACAACTCGCTCGCTCGCCTCTTTTCAGCTCTATACCTTCTCTCTCTCTCTCTCTCTCTCTCTCTCTCTCTCTCACTCTCTTTCGCTCTCTGTCTGTCTGTCTGTCTCTCACTATAAAAGCCGATATACTCCTATTTAGTCAAAACGAGGTTGAATCCGGTGAAATCTATGGAATACCGATCGATATCTCGCGTAGCTCATGTGCTGAAACACAGTGCTGCCGTTGCCTGTGCTCGATTACGAATGTATGCGACATTGTGGATACATATATACTGCGGCTATACTCGCGCTGGTATATAGTTTTCCAGTTGGTTTGCAAGAGATAGCCCGTGAGCGTGTCTGCGATGGATATTGATTTACTCCGGAGTCGCGCGAGACGCGAGAGAGGGAGACTCGACTTAGCCTTAAGAGGACGCGCGAGCCTCGCGCGAGGCTCGAAACAAAAAATATATACGAGAGAGCACCTCGATGATTCGATCGATCGAATAACTTACTTATATATCGAGAATATATGCTGCGTAAATCATAAAGCACCTGCTTTTCCAATTTATTTTTTACATGAGCGATTTATCGATCGTGTCGAATGGGAACAAATATTTCATCGTGAACGATTGCGCGATGTAATTTGCGTTAATTAAGAAAGCTCACAGACGTTTCGTTACAATTTGCAATGCTCTTCGAGTAGGTTGAAAAATCCTGATATCTTTGCAAATTTGGTATAGATCGTGCAATAACGGGCGCGTGCAACGTAATCGCGGTCGAGTCTTGCGAAACATAATTGCTCACGGTTAGATGTAAACCGGAGACACGATGTTATCCGTCGGCGACGCGCTCATAGTCGCCGTTTGACACCGTGTATATACGCTCGCACATATAATAGTCCATTCATTTTTCGCCGCCGGCACACGCGCTTTCCTTCGCCGTATAACGAGCCATACAAATAAGCGACGATTTTCGCGCGCCCCTATTATATATCGCGACCTGCGCACTTCTATATACGCGTGTGCATAGAAGATAAATTGCCCGGTATATACGCTGTGTATTCACGTGTCTATATGCTCGTGTACTTTGTTTATGCTATTGCATGCGGTTTTTAAATTTCTAAATGCGTGAATAGTGTCGCGTAATACTGTCGATGCTTATAGGATTATGTTCTTATAGACGGGCATGTTGTGTGAATAGATTATTATAAAGTCAGATGTAGTGGAGTTTTACGCCGAATGGTTTTGAAATAGTGCATATAGGGGGATTGCTCATATGTTTTCTCTTCATAGGAATATGTGTGGAAACGTTTGGCTTCGGTGTCGTAATCCTTGGAAATGAGTATTTTTTTTTACCAAATGAAATTGTATACTAGAATATTGTATTTTATTCTTATGTTATTTTTCAAGATGATTGCACTGATAAATTTAACTATATAAACTTTGCATTTCGCTTTATATCAATTAAATCCAAATATTCACTTTTCGCAATTAAATTGTGTAATTCATAAACATGCTAGGCTGAGTATAAATGATTTCTTTCTCAAAGATAAAATATCAATTTTCATCCTGCAATAAAGATATATCCTCGAATTCCCCCGTTTCTAAAAAAAAAAAAAAAAAAAAAAAACACAAGCAGGTCTCTCGACCCGACTATACATCTCGGTCAATAAATATTAGTGTGACCAATACACGATAGCCATGCACACGAGACAGACATCATACAGAGTCAAAAAAGTCACACGTCTCTCTCGGCTGAATCCGTGTGGCGGAAAAAGTCCTTAAAGAGAGAAAACTCGCTCGAGTTTCTCTCTCAAGTTTTTTCTTCCCTCCCATATCGGGAGGAGTATATCAATAACTCGACTCTCCGGCCGCCAAATCCCCCCGCCGTCGTACGTGGTGTGCGGCTCTCTACCCGCGCGATATGGCCATAAATGAAATAAAATGATATTTCCACGATAAGAGGGGAGGCTAGTGCCGCTAAAGCCGTCTTATTTAAGGGTCAGCGAGCGCGCGAGAGAATCTCTCAAAGCTCTGGCCCGATAGGCACTCTATCACTGCTCCTGCCGCTTCTGCGGAACCTTCCATATGTCTCATTTTCACCGAACCCCCCATACATGTACATATATGTGTGTGTGTGTGTGTGAGAGTGTGTGATTTTCGATATTATAGTTGGGTGTATGGTGGATGGATATGTGGCTCGAAGATGATGTGTTTCTCCTTTCCTTTTTATGTCGATGGCAAATATTGGCCGAGCAAATATAGTCGAGAGTGTCGGGTGTCGAGTGTCGATTTTATATGTAGACACGCGCCAAGCCCAGTCGAGTGCGCGAATTTCAGTTATTACATCGGCGGAGGATCCGCCTGATGTTTGCTTATACGTTGAGAAATCTGAACCGAGGTGCTTGGGAATTGTGGGCACATTTTCAGGTTTGACCGAGGATTCGATGGGGAGACATTGACGAGTTCAATAATTTCTTTTTCAATTTGAACTTACGTTTATTAAAATATTAATCTCTTATAGAAAGGTTTAAATGTTTGGGTTAGTAATTATTTTTTTACTACCGAGCCTTTCCTATATATTCCACCAGCGAATTCAGTCCTACACAATTTCAAAGACAACTCTTATCGGTCTTATATCCGAAGCAGCTGAAAGAATTAGCGAGGAAAAAAAAACGAAAGAAAGAGAGACAAAGAACAAAGCGAACACACACAGAGAGACGACGACATTGCCTTTTAACCATAATCAAATCGTGTATACACTCCGGTCATGAAACAAAACAGCTGCAAAAGCGAGGCGGACATACAACAACAAAAAAAGCCGCGAAAAAGGAAAAACGCTCTTTCTAGGTTACTCGATATTCGTGTGTCATGCGCCCGTTACTCCACACACACACACACACACACACATATATATAGGTGGCATGCAGGGCTGCGAGTAGATATACACCGCAGATGTGCATAAAATTTTGAATAACGAGCCGAGTCACGCGGCGGCCTCCCCGTCACATTATTCGCGCCCGCGCTACTCTATATATAGGAGAGGAGAGAAAGCCGTCGCGTTACACCGCACCGATGAGAAATTTCACGTTAATTCGATTAACACGACGGTCTCGCGTGTGTGCAGATAAGCCACTCTGTACAATCTGTATATATGTATATATGTCGATCGAAGGAGTGTATATAGGAGGTATAAGGAGCAGCCACCCATAAGTCATGCCATATCTGCTGCGCTCCCGCCTCGTAACTCGACCTATATATACCTATGTATATATATTATCTTCCGGCATTGCTATAAATACATGGTAAACGCAGTGTGTATCTCGTGCGTTTATGGGAACAGGGACTCGTTAGTTTTCTGCTGTTGCTGCTGCTCTACGGCGCATATATATATATTGCGATCGATTGATGGCAGCTTATGATGGCCTCTCGTTGCGTAAAACAAACTTCATTAGTGAGTTTTCTTTTTCGCGCGCGTTTGCGGCTCGGTGCAGCGGGTTATGAGAGCTACGGTGTATTTCTTATTCGGTCTAAACTGTTTTAGGTGGGATTATGAGGGGACGTGTGTCATTGTGAGGCGGCGACGGAGAAACTGCATTTCTAGAGACGTTTCTGTGTGAAAGTTTTGAGATCTTGTTTTGTAATTAAGACACTGAATACATTATAGCGCAACTGCTTTTTGCGCCCGAGTGCAAAATCATGTATGCGTGTATCGTTTTAGAACAAGAAACAGGCTAAAGTCTTGCTTCCATATAAGATGGGAATTTTCACTGATTATAGAGTGTCAAGTCGACTCTTTTAATTAATGCGCGTATAATCAAACGATTATTATGAAAAAGGAATAAAACGTACAGCTGTGATAGATTTTTGGATGAAAATCTTAAAATAATCTGGACTTATAAAAGAAGATATAATTCTTATCGCAATGAATCCCAATCGGAAACTATAACTATCAATTTCCACAAAAGTCCCAGCTGAATATTTTCCCAAGAGAGACTCACTCCAGGCAAAAAAGTACATACAAGTTGGCCGAAGGATTCCTGCGCTGTAAATATAAAGTATATCATATGGTCAGTGAGCTTATGGATATATATATAGTGAGCGCGCAGAATATAGCCAAGCCCTCGAGCGACGGTGGCAAAGTGGAAAGCGTCATATCTTCCAGGCGAGCGACGAGGCGACGTGGACTCAGATATATATATATGTATATGTGTGTGTGTGTATGTGTATACCACCGCCCCACTACGTATACGTGCGTCCATTATTCTTTATCTCGCGCAGAGATATAAAAGAAATGCATTACTTATATCAAGATTGCTGACGTTCCTTCCAGCCCAGGACTAGGAGACTTTTACCCTGCGCGACCTCTCCTATATACGCTCGCTTACTTATACGCCGACGAGCCAAGAGACTCAGTCTAAAAGCTCGCTCATACGCGACCATATTATATATGTCTAGCACGAGAAAATCTACTCTTGGCAAACAGTCTCTTTCGTATATGGCACTTTTGATTTATATTTAGGACGATGCATTTGATTAGATATAGATCGCTATAAACAAAACGGAGATACTAATTGATGTGGCTTATTAAATTACGAAAAATCCATTGTTTATTAGAAGATTATACAATATTCTTTGTACGATTCATCTTAAATTAATCAATATTTGTTACGACGATATTTAAATGTTGGAAATTGCACACTCCAAACAGCGCATTATTTTTCCATTAGCTCGTAAACAACGAAAGAAAGTGCAAACTCAAGTTTATACAATACGAATCCATAAGACATAGACAAAACTGAGGCCTTTCTCAAGCCTCGTTCTCCCTCGACATATTCCACTCGTCAATCCGGCGGTTGATGCGCGTATACACACAATACATACATATATATAAGCGATAACCAGCCGGATTTCAATAATTAGAAGATAGAAGTGAGCCGCCGTCCGCTGACCATAACGCGTCTTATTTAACCCAGCTAATGAAGAAGCTTGTCGATGTAATGGACAAACCGTGTCTCTTTCTCTCCCGCTATAGTTACACTCGGAGGGGGTGGAGGACGACGCCTCGCTTGACCCCCTTAAACACCACTCGCTTCCTGCCTTTACACGCACATCCTCGCGAAATCGCGAGCTTCGAGAATCTCGAATGGACGTTATAACGTATATACCTTTCTTTTCTATATACCGGCTAATCGCTTACTTTGTTTTCCGCGACGCTCGTACGCGCGCACACCTGCCGTTGTTACTTTACAAGATTTCTATTTTAAAAGCGGGGAAAATTTTTACGCTCGCTGAGTATGACGCCGCCGGCGGAGGAAATAAATCTTGCTGCCGCGACGACTTTTAGGCTTTTATCTGTGTGCGGACGGAGGAAATGGTTTTTTTTTTTCTGTAAGTTTCGAGATACACGTAAATGCGAGAGAGTATACTTTGACGTTTCGAGTGGAGGAGCCAAGAGGTTTGTGTATAGGTTCTTTTTTTTTCTCTCTGAATTTCTGGGATCTGTGTATATATTTTTGTTGAGCTCATTTCGAGTAAAAACTTCTTAGTATTAATACCGAAGATTGGTAACAATCTAAAAAACGTGCTTAGAATTTTTGCAAGAAAAATATTATCAATAAAACTTTATCGCAATACCGAATCTAAAATAGTGTAAAATTATAGAGATTTTATTTGTAGAAAACCAGTAGCTCGGTATATAAAGCAATTCTAACGGAGACAATAGTCTATTAAGTAGACAACTAACCTCAAACAGCCGTCATCTATCGGTATAATAGACAAAAAAAGGAAGCCTCAGCGACGAGCAAAGACTAGACGCTGCAAAAAAGAGTGCGCTTCGCGCGCACTAACAGTTTGCACGAGCGTAAGTATAGGTACCTCGAGCATAATTGAATCTCATAACCGTTCGCACCAATTTCACTCCGGTCTAGAAAAACGCCCCAAGACGAAGAAAAGAGAGAGATGGAGAGAAGGGAAGAAAAAAAAAGAGCGAGACGAGACACAAAAGCCCGTGGCACAAGTCCTTGAACCGACTCTACACAGCAGTAGCAGTAGCAGCAGCTCTCGGGTCACCATGGAAATTCATTAATGATTCGCGCCGAGATCGATGAAGCGCGATCCTCTCTCTCTTTCTCTCTCTTGGTCTCGATCTCCTTCGAGGCACGAGGCACAGGACATGACCGAGCGACTTTTCTATACCCGCGACTCCGGCACCTCCTTTTTTCTCTCCGTCTTATACCCCGCAGCGAGTTTTTGTCGCTTCTTCCGATCTGCGTCGTGTATATATATACATATATCTGTCTGTCTATATATATATATATATATATATATATGGCAGACACATTGCACGATTTGGTTGCTGCACATTCCGCGGAAGGGCGATGATTGGGTAAAACTGCGCGGGCTGTTGAGTTTCGCGGTTTTTCGCAAGCCCGCCGCGTGATTATTAATTAGGCAGGCTTCGCGGATATGTAGAGTGGTTGCGGTATACTGCGCAGGGCGGGATTTTGCAAGGCGATCCGTGAAACGCGCTGCATCCGAGAGGATAAGTATATATATTCGCGAATTGTATAGGTACGTTACTGCAATGTTGAGCTTCGTAATTCTTTGACTATACTTTCTTCGACTGGATTTCGGTGTTGAATAAGGCTCTACCCTGCTGTATATTGTCGATTGAAATAGATTAAATAGACATATTAATTTTAATCGGGTTGAATACTGATTTTGTCCATTTAAACTATTTCAATCGACCATTTCCAGCAGAGTACTGTTTTCGATTTATTTGGATCAAAATTTTGTTTGCATTGATAATTTTATAATGTAGACAACTTCACTTCCTTCTTACATTTTATTCGTAAATTTATGTATTGTTAAGAAAAAGGTATTAAATTATCTATGAAGCTTCGATAATAATAAAAATATTTATCCCAAAAGAAAACTCGCTTTCAACCTCCAACAACAAAAGCAATCCACGTATAGCTTGTCACCAAATCTCCTAACCGCGCCGCATCTCTCCTCAGTTCTCAATTCCGCAAAAGTAAAGCGACTCCCCTAACGATATGTATAATACAACCAGAAACCTATATACGCCTCTCAGTTTCTCTCTCTCTCTCTCTCTCTTGGCACGCGCACAAGTCTCAAACACCTGGAACGCATACATCGCTCGGCTCCCATTAATAATATTCAGCTCGAAAATTAGCACCACAGAGAGAGAGAGAGAGAGAGAGGTCGTGCCGTTATACACGTGTACATATACGCAGCACACACAATACCTCGCGCGAGCATCTCTTTTTGGCGCAAGCTGGAGAGGAAAGAGGAAGGAAGGTAGGCAGGCAGGTGGCGAGGCCCGCGGGTGATAAAGGAGAGCGTATTATTTGCTGTTATACATACGTGTCGGAGCAGCGAGTCTATGAGAAGAGAAAGAGAGAGAGAGAGAGAGAGGCGCCCGCGGGGGTGTTAAATGAGTTGGCCGAGCAGAAGGTCAGTCAGGTGCAAGCAAGGGAATATGAATTAGAGGCACGTGCCGCTGCTGCCGCTGCTGCTGCTGCTGCTCTTTCTTTATTCTTCCTTTTATCCGCGCGAGTCTTGCGGACTTTTACCGTGGGTGGCGAAAATGTCGGCGGCCAGCCGCGGGGGCCAGCTGCGTATGTACGACCCGATGCAGCGTCTACCGCTGCCGCTGCTGTTGCCGATGACGATGATGCTGAGTTAGCGCGAGCGAGCATTGTCCTGAAAATTAATGAGCGAGACGCGGGGGCTGCTGCTGAGAGATAATTTACGTTTGGCGATTTTTAACGGCGCCGATGCGGTTATGCTGATTGTGATATTATGCGCAGGAAGGTGGGCTTTTTCTCTTTTTCAAATCGAAAGGTGTCTCGTTATGCGTTTAAGTGCCTTTTTTTTACGACTGCGCGCGCATCGTTGAATACGTGCAGGCTGAATAAAATAATGTATATATATTCAAACGTGGTATTACTATAGGCTATTGAATTTAAAGTGTAACGTCGCTGAAATCGAAATTATTCCAAGATATATTGATGAAATACGATTACACTCGTTATACAGATGTAATCATTTAATTAAGAACGTTTAATACATCCCCAACGCGCAATCATTTATTCTCATTAAGCCAAACGGCAACCGAAAATAGTATACGCAATCGCGCCAAATCGACAGAACAGAAGGAAAAAAAAACATATTGTCACCCACCCGCGCAACTGATGAAATATATTCTCAGCCAGCAATACCGTACGTACACACACAGTTGCGCGATTTCTGTATCAATCAGCCTCTCTCTCTCTCTCCGTTCACCTAAAAGAAGCCATCGAACCACAGCCTTCGTGCTCCCTCGAAAAAAAAAAAGAAAAAGCCAGAACAACGCTTTCGCAATCCTAAAACCAACTCTCCTCTATACGAGATTCCTCATATACAATTAAACTCGACCCTTTCCACACATATATACGCAAGCGTCGAAACTCATTATTCATGCGGCTATGTATACCGATCGAACTCACCATCGATATTATTAGCGCGACTTAAAAAAAGCACCGCTGGCTACTGCTGCCGCGGTTAAAACTCGCATAATCGCGCATAACATGTGCGATGTTCCTTCGCAATATATTGCGCGGCCAACTTGGCAGTTCTTCGCTAACGCGCGCGCGCTCGAGAGTGATCTAATCCCAATTTGGTCAGAGCTCGGCGTATATGTCGTTCAACTAAATTAATGGCTCTCGCACATTACGTGTGCCTCGCGCGGTTAATATAGTCCGGCCCTATATCCTCGCGTAATTTGTTCATCGCGCAAGTTAGCGCAAGTGTGTGCGTGCAGGCGTGCGCGCCTGCAACGCTTTGCGTAACCTTCTATCTGTCTCTTTTCGCTTTTTCGCGATCTCTAGCCGCGATTCCTGCGCAGGCGTCGATCTCGTTTTGTTCGGGTTTTCCTCACTTTTCGTGCATTTATTCGAACGCAGCATCTGAACGCTGCGGGAAATTCTGTGTAATCGTCGCCGTTTGAAATAACAATCTATTGATTATTATTATATTGGTTTTAAGGAGTATTC
>UELU01138851.1:0-7500 GCA_900490025.1 Megastigmus dorsalis
GTGTGTGTGTGTACAGAGGAGCAGTATAGGGCTGCCAGGACGAGATTGAAGGGAGTCGTGGTGCGTTTACGTGACGGTTTATGCGAGCGCGGTGCCAATGAGCTGCTGCTGCTGCTGCTGCTGCTGCCCTCGATCTTATTATACTGCTGGATCTCTATGAACGAGAGGGGCTGGAGAGGAGGGTGGCAGCGGAGATAGAGAGCGATTTTATCGACGATTTAGGAGGAGAACGAGGGAACGAGCACATCGGCCAATCATCGCCGAGACGAGAGAGAGAGAGAGAGAGCTGACCGCCGCGCCGCGCAGCTTCTTTTGTTATCGCAAATTACGGTGCTCCCTGGTGTTGATTTGTTTCTCCTTCTTTTTTTATTTGTATTTCTTGCTGTGTAATACATCGTGTGCTCTGTTGTTCCGTACCAATTATGCGCTGATCGTTGTATCGAAGAACGAGCCAACGATGTGGGAGTAATCCGGAGTTAGAGTATATTATTTTTGGAAAAATATAATTTTTTAATGTTACTAAGCACGTAATGAATTGCTGTATACAAAGAATGTTGCGATTGTATGAATATACTAATATATAAGTAATGTCCTTAATAGCAACATTAATTTTTTCTATAAGTTTCTCAATTTGTATTCTTTGTTATATGGCTCTGGTTGATGAATTCGATAGATTTTACATCCCTAGAGAATTTTTTGATAGGTATATTGTTTATAGTTAGACGAAATGTTTTATTATGGTACATTTAAAAAGTGATCCAATTTTCTCTTTTATACATTAGGATGCTTAATGCTAAATATTTAAAGTTTTATAAATATTTTTGAAAATTTTCGTTTCTTGGTCGTTCTATTAACTTATATTGTTTTAAAGCATAATAATCTCTTAATATGTATATATAGACTTAGCTTACGTATAAGGATACCTATTCTTATAGTTAGTGCAGTAGTACTGTGTTTCGTCGCAAGGAGGCTTTGCTCCGGTTTATACCCGTATAAAGAATGATCGATTGCGATTATATTAAAAGGCGTATATTATTCGGAGGAGAATAATTGGCTGGTATAAAAATGGAACCAATCACTGACTTTATAATACATCATTGTATTTTATTTACACTGAATTCGTTAGGTTTAAAAATGTGCGAATTTTTTCTTCTAAACATAAATAATCTACTGCATATTTGGGAAAATTGGATCCCTGATGTGTTATGACAATATATATAAGACGATATCAAGTGATAGACCATCGATAATTCCTGGCATATGTTACAAAGATATTTAAGTATTGCATTTCTACGTTATAAGTATATTTTTGATTCTTTTTTTTAAGCTTTTCGTGTTCATGTATTATTAACGAATATGCACCTACACCAGTGAAAAAAATGTACGAAGTGACTTGATTACTAATTCAATTTTGACTAACTGACCTTTTATCCAGTTTGATGAACTCATCTAGAATATGATTATAATTTTCAAATAGAAGTAGTAATAAAGTTTATTAAAATTGCACTCACAATATTCATTAAAGAATTCAGAAATGATGGAGTTACGACAAACGTCGAAATTTATTTCCTTCCTATTTATAGGGAGGAGAAAAGTATTTGGATAATGCATTTCAACACACGTAAATAAAAAAAAATAATTTAAAAAAAAACTATTAACTAACCTCGTAATTCAGTTGTTACAAGGTAATTAATGTACTTTTTAAGATAGGTCTTCCATTTTTTAATTACTCTCTTCTATTTATATAAAGGAACAATTTATATAAATGATGAAGTTTTTGTAAATTCGGAGTTAATATAAATAGAAATTCATAGTTAATTTTGCTTCTTCTCATGAATCTTTATATTGATGAAAAAAATTTTTTTTAAAAATGTTTAAAACAATTTTTTAATATCAGTACCAAAATTTACTATTTTTAAGATATTGCGTCTGTGTGTGCATGCGTGTAAGTGTGCGTCAATTAGTCAAAAGCAATATTATATAGATTTATTACAATATTTATAATTAAAAAAGAACGCGATTAATAAATTATACATAATCTAACAAGTACTAGTGTTTGTATTTCCTGAATATTTGAGTCTATATTTTCTTAATTAACTCATTCAGTCATCTTTTTTTATTTTTTATTCTCTGAAAAATACTCATAAAATTAGTCCATATTTACTCAACCAATCTTAGAGTTCTTAGACATCTAGATATCATTGATTTTTTAATTCTCTCATCTTAAGGTTTAAAAGTCTTGTTTTCAATTGGTAACGCTTTTCACAAATACTTTCTTAATATTTTTATTTTTTTTTTTAAATAAAACTTGACCTAGAATTAATTTAACTAAGTTAGCAAACATAGGTCAAGCTATAATCCCTCAAACACATAAGTTATCTAAAAAAAGGACAGAGATAAAATCAGTAATCCAATGTAAATTTGATGCGGATCACATACATATATATATACAGTATGGGTTCAACTCGACGAAAAGCTCGGATCCCATATATATCCAAGTTGAAAAAGAGAGAGAAAAGAGCAGAAAGAGAAACAATCTGCTCTCTTGAGAGAGAGAGAGAGAGAGAGGCAGAAAGCAGGCTCGTATTTTTCGTAGATTATCTATGACATTCCGGACAGGACAGTACAAAGAAGGACAGCTTTTGACTCTCTCTCTCTCTCTCTCTCTCTCTCGATACCTTAAAGAATCACGCGCACGCAAGTTTTCTCTCCAATGGTAAACAGCTAACCCATTCTCCTGCATCAGGCTCGGTCTCGATCTTCTTTTTTTTTAACCTTCTGCTCGCGGCCACCCTTCGCTCGCTCGCTCGCTCGCTTCCTCTTTTTTCCCCTCACTCGATTTTTATCGACGTGGACGCACAGGTTGGCGCTTCTACTTCTCAAACTCTCCATCTCTTCTTCTTCTCTCTCTCTTTCTCTCTCTCTCTCTTTCCCTCCTCTTCCTACACATATACGAAACTTCGCTGGCTATACTGCCCACTCCTCCTCCTCCCTCTCCCCCCCTTCCCCCGCCCGTTACGGCCCCTTCGTCCCGGCTGTCTATTCTCTGGTATACCGCGTGGCACTCGCGCTCGCGCTCGTATACCGAAGGTCTAAATATTGAGACGGCGTTTATTTAGCGGCAGAGATATATGATATGACGCGGACAATATAATGCATTGTATTCAAATACGGGAGCCCCGCTCGAGCTCGGGCGCGCGCGCGCCAAGCTAGTCGTGACCGGGAGGCGTACGAGAGCTGCTGCTGCTGCTCCTGCTTACTGCGTCCGCGGTGTGTTCCTCTTTCCCCCCTGACTCCGCCATCTTTCTCCTCTTCTCCTTCTTCTTCTTCTTGCTTCGCTGCTTCTTCTTCTTTTCTTCACTTGTTCGGCGATCCTCTCTGCTCTCCTTTCCTTTTAACCTTCTATCTTTGTCTTTCTCTCTCGCGTATGTACGCGTCGTACCAAATGCCTTTCAATGCGTCCGTGTATGGGTATATATAAATAATAACTCCGTAGTCGGATTTGAGCTTCTTGGATTAGTCACAAAAATAACATTCGCTCAATTTATAATCATATTATTGGGGAGACCGAGGTAAAGTCATTTTCTTTCTCGCGTGTATAAGTGTATGTAAAGTAGCTTATTCTCTACGAACACCATGTGATTTATAAATAAATAAAAATTATTAATGCTTTAAATCAATTTATAGTACATAAAAATTCAATTGGAAATGTAATGATAAAATCGCATAATTTTACCCATTTACCGTCACGCGCTCTATTCTTGAACATTCAAGAGTTCTTCGGATGTTTTTTCCAATGTATGCAGAAAAAAAAATTGTCTAAATCTGACAATACTTTCGTTATCCCAATGTATTAAGATTTCACCTTCAATTTAATATAAATGGAAATCCTCATTTAATATTAATTAAATATAAATAAATACTTTAGCCGAAAATATAATATGAGGATCAAAAATTGATCAGCCAATTAAGATTGTAGAGTAAGTTCATGGTTACGAGAGGGTCCAGTTCTTGATCACAAGTTTAGCACTGAATAAAATAAATGTTTATTGTTAGATTTAGCAAAAATCGCGTAGTTTGTATTTAAAAATATATTGCTGATTCGTTAGGAGGGAAGAATAAGGTAAGAAGGTGGGAAGGTGCTTAATTCGCATGCTCCGTTTTTTCATCGACTTTCAAGACACGCTGCCGAACTTAAAAAGATCTCTTTCTGGTTTGTTTTGCGATATATAAAGAGTCATACAAAAAGCTTCTTATTAGATCACAAGAGCAAATCAAAAACAGATATTTTTAAACTTTACAGTGTGTCCCTATAAAGACAATGAAAAAACATAGCATGAAAATTGGCTCCTTTTAACGCACTTAGTTGAGTTGGAACCTTATTCCGCGCTCTACTGATTTAGTACCTTATTCTTCCTTTAAATTTAAATCACATGCATAATTAGCTTCTGTTGTGAATCTGCCTTTTTCGACGAATTCGCAGCTGTTTTTTTTTTCGAAAATGAATAACAACTTTTATTCATATATTCACAAAATTTAGTACATAATAATTATAAAGTAATGTAAATTTGACATGTCTGACTAAACATGCCTGCATCTACTTACATTTAAATAAAAATTACAAAGTGAAGATTCTGCAGGGATAGTAGACATGGATAGGTGACAAGAGTGTGGACAGGGACCGCGAAATAATAACTTAAAATAAAATGAATAAAACTAGTGGATATACAGATGCAACATGCGAGAAAGATGGCGAGGTATGTAGAAAACAAGGCGAAAATCGAATCGAGAGCTTTTAAAAATTTCATTTCCCCACGGCAAGAGCAGACACACTCGTGTCTCTTCGCGGCCATGGGGGGGGGGGGTGTACGGAGCGAGTCGGAGAGCTCAGTGCACTATTAAAACCGCGTGCCGCAGCCAGGACACGTAAGTAGCGCGGGGATCCTTGGGTATTATATATACGTATAAGAGCAGCAGCAGCAGCAGCAGGCAGTAGCAGCAGCAGTAGCAGCATGACAAGGAGCCGGCGCGTACGTTACCGGCTATCTTCGGTCCATATCAAATGCGACCGAGTCTTTCTCCTCCGCGCGCCTTCGCTGCGGTGCACCTCTCTCGTTCCTCTCTTTTTCCTCCCAGATTCTACTCCGGTATCCCCACCTCCATTCCCCTCCATCCGACCCTTATGTACATTACCCTCCTCTCGCTCTTCTCCACTGTACTCGCTATATACCTTTCTCTTAGCCCTTAATGCTATACTCACATTCTGCCGAGGCTCCTCGGACTTCTAGTCCTCACTCTCTCTCGGTGCGCTCCTTGCACTCTCTGTATACATATATATAATATTGTCCGTTCGCGAGCTGATTCCTTTTTTAGAAGAAAAAAAAGTGAAGAAGGATGAGAGAGAGAGAGAGAGAGGAAGGAAA
The DNA here is from genome assembly GCA_900490025.1 of Megastigmus dorsalis. Lineage (NCBI taxonomy): Eukaryota > Metazoa > Arthropoda > Insecta > Hymenoptera > Megastigmidae > Megastigmus > Megastigmus dorsalis. The sequence goes on from UELU01138851.1 coordinate 5,424, forward strand.
AATCAGCGTGTGCGTCCTTAACATTTGTGTGCGCAGATGCGCAGTGCTCGCGAGTATATATACAGCTGCCGCTGTGGATCTTCTCGCGGGGATCGCTAGGAATTTCGAGTGCGCGCTTAGCGCGGCTTAAGGAACGCGGAGCTAGATATCCTCGCGCGTAGAATTGACTGAGAGAGCGTCGAAGGAGAGAGAGAGAGAGAGCGCGTGGATGCGGCGTAACTATATTCGCCGAAGAATATTTATGGACGTGTCGCTCCGAATTCTTCCTCCACTTTCGAACGATTGCTTTATTCGTTCGGCCGCAATGGCCTTTGCTTTCAGACGTTTGCTGCTGAATTTTAAGCAAACATTACTTTAATTAATTGCTCGTTTTATGATATAATATGGGAAGTTGTCATTGCCTGTTTTTTCCCTTATTCTAAAATACTGAAACTTCGAGATGGTTTTTCACAGAGCTTAAGTATTCTCTTGTTAGTTGGTAAGTGCAGTCTGTTATACTAATTAACGTTGAACTAAAAGGTAGTTTCGTATGTTTTGTTGGGTATGGTTAACTAAGATTATTCAACTGATTAAAATGCCTTGTCATTTTCAGTTGGTACAAAAGTTATCGATCTAAGTTTAAGATAGATGTATTTGTATAAGTTAAATACTTATTAGGATGTAAGGTAAAAGACCGACTTCCCTAAACTGCGATAGATCAAATGCGTCCATTTTATTGGTACAAGATTTATTATCATATAGTAAGAGTATCAAGTCACATGCGATAAGTACATTCTATATCATGTAAGTAGTATAATAATTAACGCATCCGTATTGAGCGTACGTTAAAAAAATTAATCTCTTATTTCATCCATCAACCATTCGACAGCAGCTCGAAATTCGAAAAAAAAATCAATCAGAGCCCTTTTTCATTGAAAACAACTAGACGAAATAGTTTGATCGATAAGGGAGAAAAACTAAAAGAGTATTTGCAGCCCCGGAGCGCGTACACAGTTCCCTCTAAAGTTACACACAATATAAAGCGCGCGAAAGGTCAAGTCGGATAAGCAATCGTCATCAGGCGCTAAATTCAGAAAGTGACGCACACCGAAAGACCTCCAATCTCCAGCTTCGGTAATGCACCTTTCAACGTCAGGCCGCGGCGGCTCTTTATCTTTCCCCTCACCGTCGTCGCGCCGATTAATTCGCCCCGCGAAGACATCCACGGCTACAGCAATTCAGCGCGGCTGTCTTTTTCATTCACAGCTAGAGAATTACTCCGGTGGCTGAAGGCCTGTCTAAGAGCTGCGCAACCGCGACTACAAACTTCGTTCCTCATCCTCCCGTTTTTCAATATCGATATTCTAATATATCTGTACGTCGGATTTCCCCCTGCAGATATGCGAGAAATCGACGAGAAACATCTACAGGCGGATGCTTGATTAATTCCAAAAGACGTGGGTGAACGATTAAAATGTATTTTTGTATAAGTAAATGATTAATGATTATATAGTTTGGACTGTCGGTGGATCAGTGGTAACGAGAAATCGGTCGATACTTCCTTTAATAATGCACTAGCTAGTTTATGGCTTTGAAAATGCGTATTTTATTGGTATGATGAGAATATATTTATTTTATAGGCATAACTGCTTTCTAAGCTCTATAGATATATCCTTGTCTTATAAAATTAAATTTTAATGATCGTAGATAATATCAAATCTGGAACCTCAATATAGTATACTTTTTAAAATAAAAATTTATTATTATGAATGATTTTCCATAAATAATATAAAATTCTTATATCTACGTCAGACTACAGAATGAAATTGCTATCTCGTATAAATAATCCAGAAAGAGAGAGAGAATCGTTAATTGGTAATTAAGAAAACGACATACGTATAATAGCTTATCCTGCAAATATATCCTGCAGAGTCATAATCCGTACGAAAGCACGTCACTGAGGTTTCATCAATCGTTCTCAAGGCTTATGGCTCCTTGCGAGCACGAGTTGACCGTCTATACCAAATCGGAGCAAACAATCCATCGAATATAACCAGTTCGATGGCCGAAATAAGGCCTCGATTCACGTCAGAACTGA
>UELU01138851.1:10000-28029 GCA_900490025.1 Megastigmus dorsalis
AAGTTTAAGAATCCACTCAGAGGTTTTCTACTTCTTCATTTTTGATAACTAAGAGCTCAGTTTCTTCATCCAAATCACGTGGATTTGTGAAATTTAAAAAATTTTTGAAAATATACTCGTAACGAGTATGAATGGATAGGAAAAAATGTCATCCGAATCGGTAATGTGAATGTGAAAGACCAGGCCGGTTTTACGCGGAATTACTCCAGAGCCATTCTGCGACGTTCGACGTTTTCCCAACGAGAAAGCGAAATTCCTTCCTGTCTCCCCGTTCTCTCGTCGACTCTCTCTCTCTCTCTCCCTTTCAGAAGCGCGAACGCGAAAGCTCGAAAGCTCTCTCTCTTTCTCTGAGAAGGAATATCTGCCATTTGCGGTTAATCAGTCCTCGCGTCAGACGTCACGCTTTCATTATTTGTCCTTACCGCGCCACCTCTTTTTTTAGGAATGTTTTTTCTCCTTTTGAGAAAAGCCGGCGCGCGTGGAATCAGCGAACGAGATGCACCACCTCCGAAATGAGACTTGTGCAGCTCGACTGATTATTGATGATCACGCCTGCTTTTTTTAATAAAAAATCTCTCTCAACTACTTTTTTTAGACATAGGAGTTTATTAAAACGTGGGGTACATAATGTCCATAATTCTAGAAAAATTAGGAATTGATTAATAATTAGTTTAGCACAATCAAAAATTTTATCTTTAATAATGATTGTATTTTCTCTAAACAAGTTTATTTTATATACTAATTTATTTCAATAAAGTCAAATAATAAGTACGAAATCAGTTTTTTTTCATTGACCTTGAATTGGAGTTTAGTTTCATTTTAAGAAAACAATCAATTATAAGAATAAATGGCATTTTGTGTTTATAATTAGCCATGTTAAATTTTTAATATAATTAATGAATTAAAAACATATTATAATAATGCAAAATAAGTTTTTTTATATAAATCTATTATGTTAATAATTTTTCAATGAAATTGATAACAATTTATAATAATAGATTTATGAAGTTAAAATTTCTTAATCAATCTAATCTAATTTATTTCATTACTAAAATAGACTTGAAATAATCCACGAAAAATTAGAGAAATTCTACCCACATCTGTACATTTATAAATAGACAAATTAGGCTGCTACATGAAAAAAGAATTATTGCTATTAGCACTAAAGATAGAGTCGAAGGTATATAGTGAAATTGCCTAAAGAAAATCACTAGCTTTTTGCTTTGTCAAGTCACTAACTTATCTTATTATATGCATATAAGATATCTCTTTATGCTGGACACAGTATACCTAGGTAGTAAGATTTATTGAAAAGCGGAAAAAAACTCTGTGTCCGGCTCGATGAGTAAATGTCTCTTATTTTTTTGAGTCTGACGAGGATACCTTCGCAAGGATATGTCAAAGATTTTTCTCTATCTAATTGCAGTTTGGGTCGAGCAAGGTTTTAATATAAAAATAATCATATTATAAAATTTTACATTTATGAAATTTCTATTAACTTAAAGTTAATGTTGTAAATGCGTGCTTGTAAAAAAAATCTTTTTGAGCAGAAAATTTGAGATGGGCTCTTTTTCCATTGAAGCTATGATAATTCTTTTTATTCTTTTACAGTAATATAAATACCCTAATACATAAAATCAAATTGGATTGCTGAATCAAAAAAAAAATAGTCTTCTTTTTCAGAAAAAGTAATTCCTGAGAGCCTCTAGAAAATCCAGTCAGTAGATTTGGAAAAGTGAGAATGATTTTAATAATAACGCACCAAAAAAGCAAGTTATCGTTAAGTAGGAATTTTTTTAAAGCGGCTGCTATATACTTTTACATAAAGATATTATTGAGAACTTTTTTAGCTATTGATTTGAAGATCGATGAAAAGAAGATCAGTTTCAAGACTCTTGCAGTAGTAATTATTAAGAAAAAACGAAGCTCTCGAACGGTGATTTGCCATTTTCTCGTCGGCGCAATAAAACCCACACAGCTCAATGATTAATCAAAACCTGTAATTCGCGCGTCGTTGGAAAAAAGGACTCGCGGTCGACGTGTAAATGAATTTTTAGGTACAAAATTGAAGTCGTGTACGTCGTGTATGTAGCGCGTGTATAAATCGTCGCCGGGGCAAGAATAATTCCGATGATGGATTTGAAAGAAAAAGCGAACTACAGAAACAAAGAAAAGGGGGATGAAAGCGAACGCGCGCGGCTACAAGTGAAGCCAACCGCGGCAGTGCTGGGAGAAGAGGATGAGAAGGAGGAGGAGGAGGAGGAGGAGGAGGAGGAGGAGTAGCTGGAGCGGCGGGTAGAGAGGTCACAATTTATCAAAGAGTCTGCAGAGGTGAATTCCCGATCGTTTCTCGATAGACGTACCTTCTCTCTCTCTCGTCACTCTCCGACGCTGCTCATCCTCGACTCTCGGACTCCCGCGCTCGCGTCTGCTAGTCAATTCTGCGATGATAAAGCAAATAGATAATGTCCGAACTTTAATTAAAACTGGACGGCTGAGCGACGTCTTTGATTACCCGAGAATTTAATTAATCGCCCGACGGCTCCGCCCGACGCGTTACGTTGTAAAGGGAAAGGGGTAGCATATATCCGATGTTCCTGCTCTCTCTCTCTCTCTCTTTCTCTTTCTCTCTTGCACCGTCAAGTCACCGATGACTTTTCTCGTATCGCCGCTCTGAGACACGCGGACGCGCAGATAATAACAATTTCAACACGTGATGTACTTATTTTTAACTGCGTGAAGGGCAAGCTGGTTGTTAACATTGCATCCGTAGGAATATTTTTTTCTGAACTATGGTACATGAATAAAAACATGCCAACTTCTTATAAAGCTTCTGCAATGTACTATATTAATGATTCTCTATTATAAATGAAATATGCTTCGGAATTTAAATTGCGTGTATAATCAAATAATTAATAATTTTTATATTCGATACTTTTTTTTTCCTTTTCAAGATATCAATTTTCGAACTGAAACTGATTTAGTTACATGTCTGGTGGTTACATGTAATTTTATTTTTATATCCTGCCTTTTCCTTAATTATTAACTTATTGGAAGCTTATTGACTATCGGAAATCTTTAACTTTAACATAGAATATAAGGTAGTTGCAAGAAAATTATGATGCAAGATAACCTGTAGACAATATTTTTCGTCCAAATTGTGATACATTCTTATTTTAACAGAATTATTTTGAGTTATAAATATTTTTTATCTTTAGGATTAAAAATTATAAAACTAGCTGATTTCGCAAAACGCTCTTTAAATAATAACCTTATTAAATAATATGTCAACGATATTATTAAAACCAATGTGAGTAATATGAGTCCAAATATATCGCGCAAATATAGCTACCACCATCGTAGCTCATGAACAGGTAATTTTAATGAATGGGCTCTATTTCGGATTACATAGTCAATTCAAAATATGGCAGGCTTCATGTGAGCTAAATATATAAAATAGTAAAAACCATTATCTTTTTTTTGGCCAGTAATAGAGAAGGAAAAAAGAACTATTTATATAATTAGTATTAATCCATTTTAAAGAAAAATGTTGTTCAATAAAAATCATAATTGGCTAATTAAAAGTGTTATTACTACACGCACTGAAAAAACACTTGTACTTTTAGGTACAGCGATAGCAAGACAGGGGCGTTCTCGGCAGAGAACAACTGCTAGTTATTATATACATAAACATCAGAAACCATTTCTTTTGGACTATACTACGTTATACTATATTTTTACACAAATTTGAAGAATTTGATTGGTTAGTTATATACTATATATCATACAAATTTGAGTAGAATGAGATATTATTATGTGTGTATGTATTGTCTAATACACGTTGCTGTGGAATCCATGGTAATGTTTTAACAGTTTTAGGTAATCCTGGTGGCAATTGTGGGTAAGATGACACTTTTGCTTTACTTTTAACTTTTAACCTTATAGGTGTGGCAACATCCCCCGATTTACCTTATCAAAAGATTTTCATGACTCATAGTCGAATGATTATCGTAGATAAATTGAATTCGTCTTCTTCAATGTGTAAATGACTGACATCAATCAGTGCTGACGTTATAGACTTAATGTATAACTTAGCACCATGTATAACTGGATGTCTGTTGACTGAAGTTTTAATTTTCCTTTCGCAATTTTTTTTTCATTTTGTCATCAGATTTAAGTTTAAGTCTGTTTAAGTCTGTTTTGTAAGAAATTGAAACAGATAAACACTCCAGTAATAAATAACAAATTTTGTTAATCGGTTTAAAAATTTGATTTTATCAAAATTTTGTAAAAAAGCTAGATTATAGTTTCCACAAGTACTGACTCATGGGTATTCTAGTGCCGATGAAACCACAACAACTGGATCTTTTAAAAGTTGACCAATTTACATGAAACAATTTCTGCTCAAAAAACCTAAAATAGCAAGTAATTTTGCTAGATATTATATTTACCGTTTTTATTTAAAGTTCTTTATAAAAGTAGTTTAAACAAAAGTTAGATCAAATAGGATTCCTCATATTTTTTATTTGTTCTATTTTAACAGTTGTATAAAATAGCGTGCTTCTTTTTCTTTCAATCCTATGAAAATAAAGTAAATACAAACAAAGCATTCAGCACGATTAAGCATTTGCATGAAAATTTTAATTCGAATAATGTTATCTCATTCTTTGTAACTCATAAAGATTTATGTTTATAAATAAATCTGAATACATATTGCTGTTCATTGTTGTATAGATATATGCTCCTATATCGGGAAAAATTAAGCACTATTATTATCTCTCTATACAATATAAAATAGGTTAAAATATGGTTGTGTAATGAAAACGCCCCAAAACTATACAGTATAATCGTATACATTAGCGTATAATATTGTAACATTTATACTAGTTATTCAATGTACAAATATCTAAATGATAAACTTATTTTCGTATTGATGTCTTACGGTGGATCATAAAGTGGATTTTTTATTAGTATTTGTATTTCTTCCAGACTCAAGAGTTTATAGATTTTATTACCAAATGTAGTTTCTCCGTAACATGAGGCATAGCAACTTCATAGGCGAAGCTACTCATCTTGACTTCTTTTAAAGTGCCGTTTAAATTTATTAAAACACAATATATATTTCAGGAGATTTGTTTTCAGAAAAATGTGAAATAGCGTCTATTTGGTGATTACGTTTAAGGCATACCTTTCATTAAGCCATTGAAGAATATGTTACATTTTTTTTCATGGTAAGAAAATATGCTCAAAATTGTATAAGATTCACTAAATGACACACTTGATATTATAAAAATTAAAATTTTTATCTTTCGATTAAAATTAATTTTAGCCATTATATATATATGCATGTTAAAAATTGAGTATTAATATAATTTTTTCAAAAGTAAAACTTATAATTAGTCAATAGAAAGGTTCAACAAGTCGAAGAAACTAATTGATCTAAAGACGATATTGTAAAACTAAATTTTTCGACCCAGTTCCTTGATAATCATATATTGAGATGCGGATAAGAATATTTGATGACATTAAATAACTATTAGTGAAGGAAAACGAAAAGCTGCAACAGGGTTTATAGTTATCGTCCTGCTTCATCAGTATAGTAATAATCAGCGACAATTTTTTTCAATTAAAGATATCTATTTTTTGTTATAATTATATTATAATTTTCTTAAATCGACCTTTATGTCAATTTTGGCAATAGTGATTTTAACGGGAGACGTTAATCTATCGGAAAACCTTAGTTTAAGATTTTCAAATGTAGAAAAGAGAATGTTTCGTTAAAAAATTAAAATACGATATCAATTTACGGATTATCATTAATTGTAACCGACAAATGCATATAGCTCCTAACCACTTACTGTCAAATAAGACAGAATTTCGTCCAGCTCCACATTTAATTAAGCACGGTCTCGCCTACTCATCCTGAAAAAGAGTGTCAGCAGCGACAGTGACCTTGAGCTTGGCGTGCGGTGCGCGCGGTTTCGCACGCAGAGCATAATGCAAAAATAATAAAGCGGTAAAATCTATTAGTCGACTCGGGAGGAGAGAGAGTCAATTCAAGCGCACCCGAGAGCTTCTTCCGTAGGCTTCTTACGCATGGACGTTTAACGATCGCTCGGCTCGCATTAATGGAAGCCGGACCGCCGCCGCCGTCGCGCGGAAGAAGCCGGTAATGACTCTCGAAGATCGTTCGGCCGCAACACTTACTTAATTTTACGACGTTGCGCCTGACTTTTATTCCTCCCTCAGCAAGTTGAAAGTTTCTTTTCTCGCGCACTGCACGCGCGCAGCGCGCGGCTTTCCGAATTCTGCGACTCGCGGCACCGGTGCATTCCCCCATTCTCGCAAGCCTGTATCGACGATTTCTTTTACGTCTTTTTGAGTTTGCCGATTAACGGTGGTGTGCGCGACTTATTGCGCCGAAATCTTTTTGGACGTTGCGCCCGAATCTCGCGTTTATTCATGGCTCGGTTAAAAACGCCCGTTTCATGTATGTATTAGTGGTGGCTGCGGAAAATTTACGCTTCTGGCACATGAGAATCGGTGTTGAAAAACACTAAACCGAAGAATGTTCTCGACTCTTTATTTGCCTTTACGAGGAGGCGACCGCAGAAAAAGGCTGTAAATTTTCAAAAATTCTGTAAAATAAATTCTGTCCCCTTTCTCTCTCGTCTCTTCGCGCGCAAACGAAGCTATAATATTATTAGCATAAAGTAATAAGACCGTAGAATAAATACCCGATTATTTACGGTAACGTTTTTATTGCTTCGTAAATCTCTTATAATTCGTTTAAAATCATATGCGCAACTATAATTGTAATCATTAGCGGGGAAGTAAGTAAACAAAATAAAAGTATAAAGGGCCTGAAAAAAAGGGAGACGCAATCTTTAGTGTACCGTAAAAAGCATGATTTAATTTCTGACACAATCAGCGTCAAGCCATAAATAATGCGCCTTAACAAAATTTCCCCCGCTTTGCGAAAAATTATGCATATATCTATGGTATATGCACACACGTGCTCTCAGTGCAGTTAGTATACAGGTATAAAGGATTTCTACAAAAACGGCTCCGTTTTTTACAACCTGTAAATCAAGAACTTAATTAAATGTTTCATACGAGACCGCGCGAGCTGGAGGTATGAGTCTGTATGTATATACGGTAAGGGAACTCCTTGAATATGGCCAACTAATCACGTGAAATAATTACGTTTTGTCTCGGCGGCATTACAGTGCCAGCTGCGCCGCGCACTGATGGACATCGTCTTGTCACGCGAGCGATAGCATATATGGGCGATAGCGTATATAGGCGAGAGCACATACACACACACACACACACACACACACACGTGAAGTCGCGGCGAATGCAACTGCACGTGAATAATCTGTACTTAGGCAAGTATCCGCTCACGCATCTGCAAATTTCTTACGTGCGAACTTAAACACTCGACGTTGGGTGGCGAGTATTTCTCGGGGCCAAGATTATCTTGCCCCTTGCAGACTTGCAAAAATTAAGAGAGTCAAAGACTTCCTTTTTGGGGAAGAATTCCCATTCGTGATACGATTAAAGGTTTGACTAATGCGACTGATATAATTATAGGAAAGTAAATATACAATCGATAAATATTAATAAATAAATATAATATTTAAATATTCTACTTATTAAAGAATTTGATAAATTTATTACTCTATAATGCATAATTATGTTATGAGATTTCTGGTGAAAAATTTAAGGGGTTAATTTTTCATCCGAGATCTAGAATTTATAATCTGCTTTATATTTTTGCCGCTAGATGGACACTGAATTTTCGTTTTGACAAGCACATTCGGTAATATCAAAATCGAATTTAGCTTATAGATAATAAGCTTTAATACAGTTAAAAATGTTATGTATCATATCTATAATTTTGTAACCTTTTAAACTGCAGGCTACCAAGATTATTTTTGTTGAAAAAGTATATCTTTGGACACAGTTTTCCATACAACTGTACCCCAACCTGTAGTTGTTATATGGTAAGCCTTATACCCTGCTCTAAAAAATTAAGTGAAAAATCAGACGAATTTTTACCTGATTTTTTAAAGCAGGTTAATGACCTACCGGTTGGCAATAACAGTAAAAAAAAAAAAAATTCAAAATTTCAGAAACATTTGGATTTGGCCGATTACAATTATGGTACTTGTTTTGATCACAACTGAACTGAGAGTAGTATATAACCTAATTTTGTCTATTGTTGTTTATTTTTATTTTAATTGTATCGATTCACAGAAAAAATTCATGTTTTTACTTTTATAATTTATGTTTTTGTGGTAGAAGATTATAATCACAGTATTTGTTTCGCTCAGAAATACCTACTTTTAAACAAAATTCCTATGTAAATGAGTTCAAAAAATGAGCCATCATTTATTTCCATGGTTTCCGATAGAGCAAGTTATATACTTTAGAAGTGCTTTAGCGCATTTGGGACAAATTTAGCACCAGCCTCTTCCTCGGTATTTTTAATCAATGAGAAAAAGTTACATTATTTTTCACTACCCATTATACTTTCAATTCTTTTATTTGTTCAAAGCCTAATTGTTCAACATGTAATTTACCACAACTCTCCTTTTTTTTTACTTCCGCGCTTGCTGAAGAGATTGTAATTTTGTAAAGAAATGGTGATTCGCAGAGTCTCCAAATTCAATTTCTTCTTGTGCATGCTTTCGCCATCACTACTTGGGTCTCTTTGTATTGTAAATCTTCTTTAATTGTGACTCCTCGAGAATTGATGAATAAAAGCAATTACTTTTTAGATATATAAAACGTACTTTATTTATAAAAATCGTTCACAAATATTATCCTAACACTTTCGCTCTTGTACATAATGAATTTATAATAAAAATATTGTAAGAAATAAGTCAATTAGATTTACATGCTCAGTAGTATACAAGAAAAAAGAGATCGGAAACGTGTTTTGATGTGACTACTGTTGTCGTACCCCTGGCAAAAAAGTCTCTCTACTACTCGGCTCGCGTGCAAGACGCAAATGGGTCGAGCTTACACGCGGGGAGAGTCGTAAGAGGATGACAGGGCCGAGGAGCGAGCGGTGCGGCGCGGCGAAGAAGACAAGGAGGGTCTTGGTCGTCTGCGAAAAAAGGGACTTTGCTCTCTCTCTCTCTCTCTCTCTCTCTCTCTCTCTCGGTTTCTTGCGGCAAGCCACACAAGGAGAAAAGTCGGCGGCGAATCCTCATCATGGCTCGTCACACTGCTTCAAAATCCCGCCGTAGAAAGAGTCTTCTCTCGATCTCTCTGTCTTCTTCGCCTTCTTTTGCTTGTCATGTTATCCTGTATTCATAACCAGAGCCCGCATTCTGCCAGGAAAAGAAAAGTATATTAACTTAGGATTCTGTTCTCAAAAGTTATGGACTGGCAAGAAAGTTTGATTTAATTTTGAAATTTAGGACCGTAGAAGAGTAGAAATGTAGATAAAGATATAAGAAAATTTTGATCATAATAATCGATCATATTAATTGTAAGTATAAAATGTTCTATATGCAATTATCAATTTATTAATTTATTTTCTGATATCTAATATACTTTAATTCAACTTTAAAGCGATAAAATGACAAAGCGTGTGTAAGTAATGCTAACCTAAAATAAAATCAAAAATGTCCTTCCCAGACGGTAGGTTTTTACCGATCCGAGCTGAGATGGCATGCTCTTCGCAGTTCAAATGAGATGGCGTCTCGATATACTGTAGGATCTAAACATCAAATAGTAAGCTGACTCAATTATTTAGTAAACACGAACCTACAACTTTTTCAAGGACAAGACCAACCATTTTGTGAAAAGCTTATGACTCTATTGGAGATGGTGTCTTTGCAAAGGTTATAAGAAAGACGAGCATGATAGGAGCAAAATGCAAGAAAGTAAGTATCGAACCGCTTTGAAAACTTTTTATTGCGAAGAAAGGTAAATCAAGTCTTTCTTGATGGAGTTCATAAGTTGGAGCTATCGCGTGTGCTAAAGTCTCTTGCGTTGTTGGAATTTATACTAACTCCTGCTAGTATCTCAGATAGATAAATGTACCACGTTCGTTAACACATAAATACAGCTCGAGAAACCGCAATACCTTGCCCGGGCTCTGACCATCAATCGTAAAAATAATAAAACTCATAACGTTTGGTTATTAAACTACACTAGTAGGTAATTAATCTGAATTTAATCTGAACTTATATAAAACTCTATACATATAAGATATACCAATGGTTAACAGTTTTAAACGTCATAAAGCTATTGGTTCTTTAACGTAACAATAAGACAATGAGTTCAAGGTGAAATTATATTGATAAAACTGATAAAAGGAAAATGAAAATCATCAATATTATTGTTGAATATGGTTTTATTTGCAAAAATTTTAGAAGTTCTTGGAAAGTAGAAAACTATACTATATGGTTAATATGTTTACCGCGATATCAGTGTAGTCTGCAAACATAGCAGTGTCAAAGCGTAACTTCAATAAACACTTTATACAACATCGTAAAACTACATCAACTGTATACATTAATATTAACAGTGAATAAAAAAAGAACACTGTTACTAAATACTCTTCTGCACTAATGCATTGTTTTATACGTAAAAATAAAGTTCCATTTGAGCGAAACTAAAGAAGGATAACTTGAATAATTAAAACGAACTATTTAGCAAATGGAACAATCGTCTTCATCCGCGCTTCTCCTTGATAACAGACAATAACACAATTGAGCACTTGATCAATGTCTCATTTGCCGTCGCGCAGAGTTCGTTCGCTCTCAACTCAACGTAAATCTCCCTTTGATAAAACTTATAAGAGCAAAGTCGAAAGAGGGAGAGAGAGAGAGAGAGCAGCGCGCGGGCAAACCCAATTAGCACGACGAGCTCTCCCCTGCAACGTGCGCCGGGAGAAGTGCAGTGCACCAAAAAAAAAAAAAAAGAAAAGAAAAGAAAAGAAGCGGAAGCAAAGAACGTAGTTCGAACTGGTAGTAGTTCTTCTTAGGGCCGAAAAGAAGACACTCGTGTTTGTACGGCACAGGAGCCAAGATTAAGCAGAGGATGCAAGTAAGGTGGTGAAGGTAAAAATCGCAAGCGCATATCGTGCGTGAGCTCGTTATATATATATATATATAGGATGAAATCGAAGTGAATAAGGAGGACTATATAGCCGCGAGTGCCTACTGTTCGTCTATATACACGGGAGGCATAACTTCAGGTATATATCGCAGTGTCAGTAAATTATACGCAAAGTGTACGAGGCGAAGCGCCCCCCCCCCCGCCTCTCTCTCTCTCTTCTCTGGGACGACGAAAAAGGGAAGCAAAGAGAGACGGAGAGTCTCGACTGCCGGTCTTCCAGGACGTGCGCACCCCAGAGAGAGAGAGAGAGAGAGAGAGAGAGAGGGAGAAGGAGAGAAAGAGCGCCTGCCTCACGTACATCATTATGATTGATCGCTTCACCTTACTTTGTAATTAAAACTAGTTGCCATTGTGCCCAGCTTCGTGCGCTCGGCTGCTCGGCTCGCCACACGCCTCGTCCTCACACACACACACACACACACACACACACACACATACACACTGTGTCCTTCTCTCTTCTGAGCCGCTGCTGCCAGGAGCTGCCACGGCACCTAACACATTTACACGGACGCGGACTGCGAGAAGAGTGGAAGACCGCGCGCGCGAGGGAGAAAGATATGGAGCGACCGCGCGCACTGCGTATGCATATGTGTGTATGTATGCGCGCGCGTGTGCGTGTGTGTACGGTGTGATGTATGTTACACAAGGATGAAGAAGTCGTGTGTTATACAGCGGAGGGAAGCGCCGCGCGCTATAATACCGCTTTGATATGCATGCGACCTATCGCTGTAGCTATACCCGCGATACATCTTGTCATTCGCTTTCTGATTTTTAACATATTCTTTTGCCTCCGACTCTCTGTGCATGGCCTTGTAGTAATCGTTCGCTTCAACTATTTACCGGTGGCTGGTTTGGATCGAGTTAGATTATTGGATGGTATAACTTGACCGATTGAAGCAGTACACCATTGTAGCATCGAATCTTCAAAGTATGTTATACCGTAGTAGAAAATATTGCGATACGAAGTGATGTTAAATAAATGCAATCATTCATGATTAGATTCGTGAAATATGAAAGAATATCAGTTGGTATTGAGGATGATCGAAAATATATACATAGTCAAGGATCAAATTGTTTCGAACTCTTACTTAGCTGATTCTTCTACTTCGTGAATATATATACCTTTAAGAGTTGCAAACACTAAGAGTGTACTTGTTCTTTTGAAGCAGAAAAGTCAAGTGACACTTTTAATCAACTTCAGATTGAACTACTTGTATAAAATACAGTTAGGTGACTGTGTTGTACTTTAATGTAAGAGGTACAGTACGTAGTATTTCGACCTTCTGCCGATTATACCGATGAAAATTTCAAATTAACTATTTAGATATTATAGTTATTCTGCAGAAATCTAAAAGTAGATAAGAAATACAAATCTAATCGATATAATTGCACTTACTCTGTGTTCTATACGAATAATTTCAAAACCTTTCTATAACGGTTATAAGATACATACACAAATCAGACTATACGAAAGGAGATCGAATATGAAATCGTATCTGGGACAAATGTTTTTTCAAACGGCACTGAAGTCGACGTGTATCTCTCTCTAAGAGTTTCTCATAGATAACCTCGCCTTCCTATATTTACATAAAAGTAATTATATTCATCTACGAATCCGCTCCTCGATCCATTCATTCTCGAGATAAGTACGATACACGGAAAATATTGCGAACTATTGCGAAGATATTTTATCACCTGCACACAGGCTCCACGATGCAATTGATTATCCATTATTTAAATAAAATTAAAAGTAAAATTGACCTTATAGGACGCAGAGAAAAAAGTATGAACTCTCGCACCAGACTAGTTTGTCACTGCGTACAATAACGAGTCCTATATAAATACTCGAGAATCCAGTCGCACCAATACTACCGTAAGAAAATTCACATTCATCGCTGTTCATTCTCGCGCGTGTTTATGTGTGTGTGTGTGTGTGTGTGTGCGTATGTGTGTGTGTTAGCTGCATTTGAGCGTCACGTAGGGCGCGCAGAGAGACGAGCGCAAACACGTACAGGAAGAGAAGAAAGATAGAGAGAGAGAGAGAGAGAGAGAGAGAGAGAGAGAGAGAGAGAGCGTCTCGCTTTCCCGCGGCCATGCGTCATAGTTATCTATGCTTTTTGCGCGGAGACTGATTTAGAGCCGTCTAAGGACTCCGGGCCCAACGAAAATTAAATAATTGCTAATTTATGGCGCGGATCGCAACGAGCCCCGCGTTATACGTCCCGCTCTCGACAAGGCTCACCGGTCGATATGATGCTTTTCTCTCTCTCTCTCTCTCTCTTTCTCTCCCTCTTCCCCTTACACTCGCTCCTTCCTTCTCCCTCTACCCTGACTTGGTGCTCCCGTATACTCAGGACAAAGTCGGACTATACGACACACCGGGAGCAGTTTCGGATTTTCCGAGGGTAGAGAGAGAGAGAGAGAGAGAGAGAGAGGGCGTAAATTGTCTCGGGTCGCGAGGAAGCAGCGCGCTACAACACCTATACGCGCGACGCTCGTTAATACGGCGCGAGATACGTCTCGAAGGGTGAGTGTGTACGTGTGTCTGTGTGCGAGTGTGTGTATATATAGGGGGTGTTCGCGAGGCGGAGGAGGAGAGCACACGTCGGGAGATAAAGCGTTACAAGCGAGCGGCTGAGAGAGAGAGAGAGAGAGAGAGCTTGAAATTCGCTCGAGAGAGCAACTGCACACACTTGCACGCATCAGGAAAGGAAGAGAGCGTATACCGCTCGATTTACGCCCTAATGATCGTACTACGGTTCTCTCGCTCTCCCTCTCTCTCTCACTCTGTGCCCTATACTCTCGAAGCGTGCCCCATTTCCCACCCCTTTCGAACTTTGGCGGAAACAAGGAGAATTTTTGTGTTTTGCTCGTCGCTGTAAAGTGCATGAGTAAATTCAATATTCTACTTCTTATCGAGGTTTAGTTAATAGATACATATTGTTGCTGATGACAAGTATTGTAAAAATGAATGGATCAAGGGTAGGCAAGGATTAAGTTCGTAGAAAGCAAAGTGTATAGAATAAGTGAGGGCACATGAATTTGAACCGATTCTTCAAATGATGATCAAAATGACTATAGCAAGAGCATGCGTATAAAACATCTATGGTAATCAGAAAAATACGAAGAGTAGTGCTTAATAGCGTCAAAGACGTGCTTGATTGTATGCACTGAATGTAGTGAGTCAAATTGTAATGTATGTCAAAAAGTAATGTAAGATATTTCGAAAATCTGATCTCATCTGACCTCATCTGACCAATTCTGATGTCAGATTCAAATTTGGTGGTTTAGTACTATAGATAAGAATAGCTCAGTCAGATTTGACGAACAGGATACTTTTTTAATTTTCTACATCTGTGTAAAAAATACTGTCTGTGTTAAAATGTTGACTGATGTTACTTAGATCTTATAAAACCATAATAATACGTTTGTAAATTGAAAACAAACCATTTTTATCTGCACAAAATATCAGAGTTAGAACTGTATACAATTGCAAATATTGTTTGTCTATTGTTAATAATTAATATTTATCGCATACTTTGTATAAAGTCTATTTCTTATTATATCCACAAAACACAGAATACGCTGTACATTAATGCCCGTTCGAGCAATATTTTCAACACTAAACTCAAATTTTTCTGGCGTGTTCATTTCACGATTTTCGTAAATCATTGTCATTCTTATTACCCAGCACTATTCCTTCATCGTTCATCACGCCAGTCGCCCAACACTCAAGGAAATTCCATACATTTTTCAAATTTTAAAGAAATATTATATATCAAATTAAGAAGACTTTCGCGTTTTGAATAATCGCCGGGACGGACGTTAAAGTACAGTTGCTTTCAGACAAGTATATATATATATATACATATATATATACATATATGTATAGTTAAGTGAGCCGTTGCGTATCATCAATTCGTTTGTCTAATGCATGTAAAATCAGCAATAATTTCTCTTTCGGCTCAAAGAGTATCCTTCTCGCCTCCACAATGAATTTACGACCCGTGAAGTGTAATTTATACATTCTATAATATTTTTGTTTTGTCGCGTCGCACACGCACACTCATAAAGGCAACACGGACAATATCCTACTTTGCGGAGCCCCCCACATTCAACGGCATAAGTGAAAAAAAAGAGCTGCTGGCACACAACGAGTGATATCGGTTAGATTTCACCGCACGAGCCGTTTGTGTGCAACCCGCGAAAGGTCGCGCGCGCGGCGCGTGTGTGCATCCAGCGGCCCATTTTGCATACAATCTCGCAATAACGCGGCATATGTACCGGAAAATCATTCGGAAATTCATCAAAAGAGCGCGAGGCGGCGGCGGCGGCGGCGGCGGCGGCCTTACAATAAAAATCCGTCGCGTCGCATAAATCAAACGTCCGTAGGCCGCGCCGTCCCCCGAAGGCTACCTATGAGCGAACGCGTCATGTACCTATACATATATATATATATATGCGTTATATGCACACGCGCGCGAGGTTCGCATATAATACAACCCATTCGATATTTGAACCCTCGTCGCGGAGCTCGTCATTCGTTACGCGCATGCTGTGCATGCACGCGCGCAAAACCGATGCCGCACCTACTAACTGTCGATTGACAGGCTAATAAAGCATTCGGGGTGGGTAGAGGGAGGAGAGGGGGAGGGGTGAAAAATTCCCTGGCTAAAATTGCCATTAGCACTAAATTATTGCGTCGCGCGCGTCTGGCCCCGATGATAATTAATACAACAGTTTTCCACTTTTTGTTTTCTTTTTCCATTTCCTGCACCTAATAGCCACTTTTGGTTTATGCGGCCTGAAGTTTCTTAAAAAAAAAAAAAAAACAGTTGTAAACGATGTAACGGAGTGATATCTCTGTACTTGCTCATTTCGTTGCAGAAAGAAAATTTCGGTTCCTGAATTAACTGCAGCTGGTTTGAGAAAGCTGGTGTAAATAAAAATACGTCGACTTATTTATTTACTTACTATTCGTTATAAGAACGTCGAACAAATTTAATAGTATTAAACTCTAATTAATGCTTGACAGATCAGCCTTACCTCATATTGATAAGCCAGAGGGTAAACTCTGCTACAGCTGTGTCGAAATGATGTCAGTCACTACTAGACTTTTATATATCTGCAAACTTTTTGGTAATTTTATTTTGCAAAACGGATGTATAAACCTAAATCATAAATAGTACATCACAAATGAAAACGTAATATTAGCATCTACACAATCACAATGGTATAATGCAAATTCGTCAAAAACGATGGTTAGACTGTCAAAACCAACTTCGTATTCGTACAGAAGCAATTGTAACGCGTATAACATAGTTTAGGTAGCATAATTTATACTCTGCAAAAAATATCGACGATCAAGTATATATAAGTATCGTTTGCTTACAGTTGATCAACAGCATATAACATGATGATTGTAGTACATAACACTCGTATAAAATTTGGTAGAATAACATTTGATATAACTATAAGTATACACGGCGCCTCATTGTACACTTCCGCTGATTAGCATTTATTCGATGCACATGCGCGGCCAGCACGTGCGAAATAATAATTCACACGCGCGCACTCGTGAACTTGTATATATGTATATATACCAACGGAGATATAGAAAAATCACGTACCGATTTCAGAGCTCGGACAGTTGCGATAATGCGTACGTTACACATTTCACATGCGCATGCATACACACACTCATACACACGTCGAGAGAGAGAGACAGAGAGATATCCAGGAACGAGCGCGCGACGTTCGTTACTTTGGCGAACGTTCGCGTATATAGTGGCGCGGGCCTGTATAGTATGCAAATTAATGGTGACGCGGTTTAATTCGGCAATAAATAGGGGTCACCCTTGGCGCGGCCATCGGGCCATCAGTCACAGCGCAGCCAGCGCGGGCCCAGTCAGTATACATGTATAGGATGTGTATTCCTCTCTCTCTCTCTCTCTCTCTGCCTTTTTGTCTCATCTCGGCGAGTCTCTCCGGCTATATGGCCAAGCACACACGTACACCAGACGCACACACATGCACTCGGCTCTCTCGCGCGCATCCTGGGAAAGCTTCGGATTTATTTGACGCCTTACGACAATATTTATAGGTCCGGTTCGCACGCGAGCGCCGCCGCCGCAGCCGCAGCAGCAGCAGCTCATGCGTCTTAACGAAACCTTCCTCCTCTTCTTCTTCTTCTTATGCTTCTTCTTCGTCTTCCATTTCTTTTCTTATTATTTTTCTCCTTCTTGTATCCACCTCTGATGCTGTACTGCTTCTTCTTCTTCTTCTTCTTCGTCTTTCTCTCCTCGTATAGCGATACTTGTTTTCTACTCTTTTTTTTTTTTCGCGGCCGCATCGAAACGGCGGCGTTGATGTGCGCGTGCACTTATACCGCGACTGCTTAAATGCTCCTTGATATCGTAATTCGTCGAAACGAGTTATGAGCCTATATACGGCCTGCGCGATTGCGTCTCTCTGCGTGTATATATATATATATATATAGTAGGCTGTGCGCGCGCGCACTGCTCGCTCGATCCGCTTTGAGAAGGTTTTATAAATCCTTCGGGCTATCGCGCCACGAGATTGAAAAGGCCGAAAGAGGTAAAGAGTTTCTCTAATTTATTATTTAAAGCTTTGGATTCTGCAAATTGAACGCGCAGATATACAAAGAGCTGGAACATGAAGCGGCTCGCCTTTTCAGGTTCTTTTTTTTTCGTTTTTTTTTTCTGCTGTAAGAACGGGAATGAGGAAAAACTTTGATAGTCCTTTAACCTGCTTTTGAATATAAGTGAGAAACTTTTAAGTGTCTGTCTTTTACCTCATTATATTATAGAAATCATTGTCCAGCACACTTTATAAACCGTTTTATATTATTAAAATATATCGTACTA